>JBAMAX010003609.1:0-203799 GCA_037043745.1 Chymomyza amoena | reverse complement strand
GGTATATTATTTGAATTTTTCGTATATGTAGAAAGGCTTCAAATTACGCCCTTGACGATACGACCCAGATATTCTCCTAATAGCTCTCTGACTTGGTTTTGTTGGCGGATCATATGGAAAGCTCTTTGGTTTCGCTAGTGAATAGCAGGTGCGGAAAGAGGGGAAGATTTCTCTTGCACTCGATCCGCGCCTGTGTTAGAAATCTTTTTTTTTATTTAGTCAAAATCTTCTCCTTTACAATGCCAATAGCCAGCTAAACATTTCAAAGATAAGCGAAAATTATTTGAACAGGCGCAAATATTAAAGTATTTCCTGAATTTTAGCAACACCCATTTCGAAGAACGGTACCCTGCTCATATAAGCTGTGAAGTCTAGCGTTTATCGAAATGAAGATATCCTTATCCTGAGTGCCTAAAAAACATTTCGCGTTCTGAAGCCATGTATAGCGCAAAAGGACCCGGTACCATTTGTGACTGTGAGACTTGCACTCGACGTAGACGAAATCTAAAACATGCATATAATATAATTCATATTACACAACGATATAAGACGTGTTAAACATTTGACCTCCTTCTAAATAAAACTAAAACTAACTTAAAATGTTAAATTTTGAATGGGTTGTCCAATAGCCATTTAGGGATTAAAATGGGATCCTCGAATGTTGGTAATGGCGGGTCAATGCTTGTACTTGCTCGTAATCAAATAGTACAAATGGTAAGAGCTAGAGGGAGGGCGTGAAGTTTTGTTTTAATCGATTGACATAGTTGTAAACCAGGATGTTGTGTACGAACAGCGTCATAGACGCAAATTTTATTAGCTGAAAGTGCAAAGAAGAGGATTTGATTCCAATTCGTTAATCGCTATAATTATCAACAGGTCCCCACAAATATACTATATCGTATACTATTGACTGCGTCAATAGATCCACCACCAACATCACAACTTAAAGCACATTCCCCAAAAGCGGCAACGCTTAGACGCATCTCGACCAGAAAATAAATTATTTCCTCGACAGGAGGGAGCTCCGAATTGCAATATAATCCACGCCGGTCAGCCAATCCCACAGCTTCATCAGAGCCTCCGCCGTAATCGGAGATCAATGCCACGGCGGCATCGTTAGATCCACCACCAGCATCACAATCTAAGGCAGCTTCCAGAAAAGCGCCATCGCTTAGACGCATGTCGACTAGAAATGTAATTATTTCCTCGACAGAAGGGAGCTCCGACTAATCGATAGGTTTCTATTTTGACAGCTCCAAATAGCTATTACGTTTTTTAATTTTTCATCAGAGTAGGCGTTTTTGTTAAACTTCAAACGAATGTTTTCATACCTAGCTAAGCATTATTTTCATACAGCTCATTCCTAATTTGAATTTCGTACAGAACACAACCAAAATTTTAAAAACAGTATAAAAAAAATAATTATAAATAAATAAAAACGAACGCTGGACTGAAAAAGTAAGTACTTATAGTATGTAGCAGGTGCGGACACAGGACTCTTGGACTGGATCCGCGCCTGCTTTAGAAATCGTGTATTTTATTAATTCAAAATTTTATCCTTTACAGAACCATAAGACAAACAAAAAGATTACCATTTTTGCGGAGCCTCGCAAAATTTCGCGTACTGAAGAGATGTATACAGCTAAAGGACCCGATACCATAAAGTAGCTTGGAGTAACTTAAAGTTTAATTTTTCAACACATTGCGCATTTTTAACAAAGGCACTTTGGAATATAAGGCACAATCCAAACTATAAAGTGCGTCGAAATTGATCATAAGGGGGCAGGGCGATCCGCGAGCAACCGCATAGATTAATTTTGGAAAAGATATGCTTATGCCTATGTCCACTCGTGAAGTCATAAAAGGCGCAAAAAGCAACGTAAATCGGTTGGAGTGCAGAGCCTTCGTATAGTAAAACTACAATACCAACTTACATAAAAGCCCACGAAGACCACGGTTCCAAGCAGTGGCTGACGCTGCGGCAGCTCGTCTAGAATGCGATCAATGCGAGTGACATAGTAAAAAGGACGCCAAAGTAGGATGTGAAAAATCTGCAAACCGTACACGCCAACACCCAGCAGTAGCGGAATCGTTACAAACCAGTAGATTGAAGTACGTTGTTCACCATACATAAAGGATGTTTATGTTAAGTGAAGCCAAGTAGGGAAACAACTGAAATTGTCAGGAACTGAAGACAAGCCCATAGACAACGCCAAAGGATAAGTTGCGTCTCTCTGTTGGGAATACAACATGATAAGAACTAAATCTCTTAGTTAAAAATGATGCTGTATTTCCAATTGAAAGACGCAAACTTATTCTTTGGCGCTGTCTGTCTGCTAGACTTTAGTTTCTGAAAATTTAGGTGTTCCTCTATTTGGCTTTATGCACATATTCAGAAAGTCGTGTCGATTGGATGACAAAGGCGCATACTCCCAGTAACAATCAATGAAAGCTGTCAGCCCCACTTTTCTTATGTGCAGGCTTTGTCTAGAATAAACATTCAATAAATGTAAACTAACATATTATATAATTGCTATCAATTGCCTTACAATTTCATTTAAAGCAAAATGCAACATTCTACGAATAATTTTGAGTAAAAGTGTTAACTAACAATAAGCGTGACAGGCAATAAGGCTAGGACTTGGTCGACCAATTCCTACGGCTAAACACTTATTCATTCAACACAGTGTCTAGCCATTGTTCCACATCGCTGGGCGTTGTTGTAGCCGCGGTGACTAAAGGCAGCGCTGGTGTAGTTAGCGTTAGCTGTGTACTGGTTAGTGCCAGCAACTCGTCCAGCTCGTCGGGAACTGCCGCTACTGCAGGCTCGACTTTGGTAGACTTGGCCGTTGCCGGCCGTGATTTGCTTTGACGCTGTAGCTGCTGTTGATAAGCTTGCTCTGCACGCTCTGCTGCCTCGTTCATTGTATTAATTTCCTGGCGTGTAAACATTGAAGTTGGATAGTCCATACGTTTGTAGAACGGTATGGTTTGCAGGCCGCCATTAAGCAGGCTTAGATTAAGTGTAAAGTAGCTAGCCGCAGCCTGAGTGTTTAATTTGTTTTGACCTTCGACCACAGCGTTCCATTCCTTTTCTACGCCAACGAACAGGTGACCGCCACCTAAGGTCGGAAATTGTGACATTTGCTTGTAATCAGCAGCGCGCAGCTGAGCGCGCACATTTTCATCGACGGGAAACTCGGGGTTTTCATCAGTATCCAAAGGTGGCATGGCACCTACCAGTTCACGATTTTTTTGTGGCGGCATCCAACCGCTGGTGCCGCTGCAGGCAAAACGTGGCTCATCACTGGAATCGGCTACATCTACAATGCTGCGCACAGCTGTGGTCTGGGGTGAGCTGGACGAGGTGTTGCCCGGAGTGCCACCACCAGAACGACGTTGTTGTTTATAGTAGTTGTTGTGTTTTTGCGCATTCTTGCGATGCCTTGGTTGGCATTGAGTAAAATTAATTAGCTGTTTTCAGTTAATTTGCATGCTACTTACCCTTTCATGCGATCGTCCTTGCCATACATATTGCTATTGTTATTGATGTGGCGTGTTTCCTTTGTAAAAATGCAAATTTAAATGTGTTAGAAAAGCGATTTGTTTACGCTGTGCATTGTTGCTGTGGCAGCGCACAGCTGTTTGTATACACAGCGTTGCCATATGGGCAACTGAAATGTGACATTTCAGTAAGCTGTTTGTCAACTTCTGGCAGCATTACAGATATATAAATTATTTGTTTGTTGCGTTGATTGCGTTAGGAATCAGATGTTGCGTTTTGTGCAAAGTTTGCGGCTTAACGGCGATCTCGAGCCGTCCGAATTGGCGCTGGTTGCCAATGAGATATATCGCGAATGGTTCCAGCCGCTGACCAGCACACAAGACGTAGGCAATAATCAACATGCTGAGAAAGAAAACTCATCTACGCTTTTGCACAACTTTGATGCGGTGATTTCAAATCAAGACGATAAAATAATACCTTCTGACGAGGATGTCTGGATATTTGGCTATGGTTCTTTGGTATGGAAGGCGGATTTTCCCTATATAGACCGTAGACGTGGCTATATATGCGGTTACAAGCGTCGTTTTTATCAGCACAGCATAGACCATCGTGGCACAACTGAAAAACCCGGCCGCGTAGTCACTTTGCTGCCCGGTGATATGGTCGAGGACCGTGTTTATGGTGTGGCATATCGCATTGCTGCCCAGCAGAAGAGTGATGTCCTGAGTCATTTGGACTATCGCGAGAAAAACGGCTATGAGCGTTGCAAATTGCAGTTTCACGAATATCCATCTGAGCGTACACCTATAAACGTCATCATGTACGTGGCCACACAAACCAACGAATCGTATGCAGGCCATGTGCAAGATATTGCAAGCATAGCACAGCAAATTTTTACATCTGCCGGACCCAGCGGACCCAATCGCGAGTATTTATTCAATTTGGCTATTGCCATGCGTGAGCTGTTTCCTGGCGCTGACGACGAGCATCTTACACAACTTGTTAACTGCGTAAGCAACTATGTTGAGTGCAAGGAGCCCATATTGCTGAAAAGCGCTCTAAGCAAAGAAATCAGCGCTATACTAGAGGAGTGTCTAAACCAAAAGGATTCGACAGTTGAGGTGGCGCCATTGATTGCACAGCGTTTGGAGTGCTTGCATGCCCAATGCAAGAAACCTGGCTGGCGTGAGCTATTATTAACCAAAGAGTTGAAAGCAGATCATACTGCTTTATTTTCCTGACGTGGTCTGCACTAATGTTGACCGCTACTATGCTAGCTTAGATTTATCTAATTGCTAAACTTTTTTTAAAAAAAATTATTTTAATATTTAACAATTGTTGGTATTGTATGTAATAACTTTGTAAATTTTTGTATGCCGGTGCATTCCATCAGTGCGCTTTTAAACAAAGCCTGTAAAAGCAAATAAATTGTACAAATTCAGGCAGTCGTAAGGCCTGCACCAATGTTAAACAAAAAGGTTGTATTAATTGCTAATTGCTTTAGAGTTTTTAATTATTATAATGTAGTCATTTGTTTACAGCATGTGTAGAAGATTGCTTGACAACTTCACTTTAATCGCTGACAAGATATCTTTGCTTCCGGAGTCTGCTTTTATTTGCTTAAGTGCTTTGTTTTTTAAAGGTGACTAATTTCTTTGCATTCAATTCAAATTAAGGCATGACGCATACATTTTTGGCTACAAAAATGAAATGCAGCCAATTCTTTAAAATATGCTCGTCTATGGGCGACAACAATTTCATCATTTTATTTTATATTTCCTATAGTGCGCCAACATAATTTACAATCAACGTTCATAATTTATGAAGGCAGCAAATATCGATAGCACAAATATCGATATATAAATATGCATATAATATATGCTCGTCTATGGGTGCAGCAATTTCATCATTTTATTTTATATTACCGTCGTTAGCGCGCCAACTTAATTTACAATCAACGTTCATAATTTATGAAGGCCGCAAATATCGATAGCACTCATATCGATATGTAAAATATCGCACGCACAGCTCTGCCAGACATTTGTAGTTATTGATAAACTGTGCTCAGTGTGGCCAACTTTGTTGCACTGTGCTTCTGTGTTTTTTTTTATAGTTTTTTGTTATAAAGTTTTTGCGTATTTCTCACAAAAGTGTTAAAAGTGTTTATTACAAAATTAAATAATGCAATAACGTAACGAATCAACTGTTTTGCTGTCAACATTTTTGCAATTGCTGCCACTGTCAGCGAGGAAAACGCAATGAAACAGGTGGGCGCTTTTGTGGGGGTGTTTATGTGATGTGAAATTTTTTTTTGTTTTTTTTTTTTGCTTTTAGCCAAAGTTGAAATGTTTGTGGCAAAGGCTTTCAATTTGTGGGGTATTTAAAGTGGTTTGTTTTTATTTCTTTTGCTATTCAAATGACATACAAAGCTTGTTGCATATGCTGATAAAAATGACAACATCAACATGTCATTGTTTGTGTGTATGTTTGGCGCTCGTGCGGGCGTGTGTTATTGCAGCAGCAGCAGCTTGGAGCTTGGTCAATGCTGTCATGGCAAACGACGTCAGACTTGTCATCAACGTGTCACTAGAACACAGACGTAGCGGAGCATTGCGCCCAAGCAGCAGCCTGCCCAGCCACCTACCCCGTGCCCTACTAATTTCTATGACAAAGGCATGATTCAACTTGAAACTTGTGTAAAAATCTTAAGCAAACCAAGTAACTTAAGGCAGCCATCATCATATATATAAATCAACTTTATATATATGCATATGTACATACATAATGTATTAAACGTGTACATATGTATACAGTTTATGGCGCCCCACTTGCTATCAACAGACTGCTGCTTATGATATACGCACATATATACATATATAACATACTATACTACTACTATTTACGTGCTGGAGCTCCCCAACAAGTTTCTTATTGTTATTCGCCTTAGTAAAGATAATTCCTGGCATATGACGCAAGAACTTGTACAAATTTTTATTGCATACATTTCTGAGTTTATGGCGCACTCTTTTTTTTTTGCGTTTTCTTCCCAGAGAGCAGCGCACTGCCCGAGAGTTCCTCGAGTTAAGAGTGGTGCGTGCGCGTTCCCAAAAACACAAAAAGGCCAAAAGAAAAGGAAAACAAAAAAAAAAACATCAACAGCGTATTTTAACGGCATAACTCATTACAATTTCAATGCAAATTTTGTGCCATTATGTTTCGCTATGCGTTGGCATGTGCCCATATATATTACATACTAACATATACATATACTTGGGTATATAAGTGTATTTGTGTGTTTACATTTAAGTAGATTAAATTTTTTATTGCTTATGTACATATGTGGGTGACTGACTGACTGCCTGCCCGCCTGCCTGTCAGCCTGCCTGCTTGTTTGTCTTCCAACTTGCCCGCCAATACACAATTGAACTGCCAAAAAAAAGCGAAGCAAAATATACATATAAGTTAGCACATAAAAAAAAAAACGCGCACAAGTTGCCAAACAACCCAAATTGCCCCTTTCCAAGACAAACAGACAACAAGTATTGATCCTAGGCCACGCTAGGGTTGTCGCTTGGCCCAAAAATCTGTGGCGTGTGCTGGGCCTACGCTTGCCATGCTCAGCAATCAAATCCGTGTGCTGCTGTAACCCTAGCTGCTGCCTAACTGCTTTGCATAACTACCAAGCGCTGACCAAGTCTATTGTTATACCCAGCAAACATTTTGCACAAGCGTTATACTTAATCAAACTTTTTGTTTAATAATAGGAATATTTCGATTGATTTTAATCCGCGCCCAAATTTTTTTCTAAATTCTTTTGATTTTTTGGATAGTCTTATATTTATATTTTTTTCTATATCATACATATTTTCAGTTACAAATTAAATAATTTTTTTTTAATCAATTTTATGTATGACAAGTGTGACCATGTCAGGGGTGTAGCGAGGTGGGGTGTGGGGGTTGTGACCCCCAAACATCCAGCAGTCGGGAAATCTCGGATATTAACTAATTACTTTTACCCAATTACTATTCATGCAGTCGGTAATTTGCTGAATCGATTCGGCATTTTGAGGCTCATCACCCCTCGCTTCGCCACTGCATGTAATTTTTGCTAAGCTATTATTCTCTGAATCTATTCTTTAAGTTTTCAAGTATTTATTTATTTATTTTAATATTGTACCTTAGAATTAATTCTAGGTAACAACAAGTTTAGAGCCAGCGTAACAAAGACCTTCAGGCAGGGTGGTATATTTACAGTTGATGGCCTATTTCTAGATTTTATTTACAAGATTTACCTTAGATATTAGATTTATGAAGTGGCTTATGCATTTTTGGGAAGCGTCTATGAGAATTGTGTTTAAGGGTGGAATTTTGAAATAGTTATAAATAGTTTGGAGTTTTTGGCAGTTTTGGATTAAATGTTCTATTGTAGATTGCATAAAGAACTAAAAAACCTCTATATATACAAATATTTGTTTGTAATAACGCTTTTTAATGACTAATCGCATATTAAGATTAGTGTAACCATATAATTTTTGCGCAACTATCATCTATTTATCTATCTTAATCTATTCTTTTCATTTTTATATAATCTTATATTTTTGCCTATATCCTAAACCAAACATCGTTAAAAAAGGAACTAAAAACCCTATATATACATTTTTATACCCTGTGCCGTATGGTACAAAGGGTATATTAAGTTTGTGCAAGCCGAAAATGTATGTAATATATAGAAGAAGTCCCCGGAGACAGCCCAAAGTTACCCAAAATATGATCAGGGTGACTAGTCAAGTCGATATACCCATCCGTCCGTCTGTCCGTTTGAACGCCTAGATCTCAGAGATGGTAAGAGCTAGAGTAACCAAACTTCCTTATTGGATCCCATATTATTCCATAGAAGACAAGTTTTTTTTATTTTTTTGATATCGGGGTTAAATTATATAGCTCCCATAGGGGTGTTTTCAGACGACCTCGAAAAAAAAATTTTTACATGAATAATTTTGTTTGTTTATGAAGATATCGTAACCAAATTTGGCATTCGAAGTTTTTTTTAGTTTCCAAGCACTGTACTTAATTTAATCAAAATCGGTTGACTATATCATATAGCTACCATAGGACCGATCGACCAAAATAACTTTTTTTATGCAAAATTAGCTAAATTTCGTTTTTAAATAAAGAAATCGTAACCAGATTTGGCATTTACCAGTTTTTTAGAGTATCCAAGCATTATACCAAATTTTAACAAAATCTGTTGACTATATCATATAAGTCCCATGGGGCCAATCTTCCAAAAAATCGATTTTTGAACAAAATTTGTTGTGTTTCGTTTGTTTGTGAAGATATTCGAATTAAATTTAGCACTTGTAAGTTTTTTATAGGTCTTAAGCATTGAACCAAATTTAATTAAAATCGGTGGAATATATCATATAGTTCCCATAGGACGAATCGGTCCAAAAAATCGTTTTTTTATACAAAATTTGTTGTGTTTGGCTTGTTTGTAAAGATATTTGAACGAATTTCGGCATTCAGATCTTTTTAAAGGCACTGTGTCGAATTTGATAGAAATCAGTTGACTATTTAATATAGCTCCCATAAGAACGATCGGTCAAAAAAAAATGTTTGCTTAAAAATTTTTATTTTTTTTTTTGTTTTTAATGAAGGAAACGGATTTTATTGCAAGCTAGTGGTACAGGGTGTCCCAAAGTCGTCCGCGCCAGACTTTACGTACGCCATTTTTTTTATGTAGTCTTATATTTTTGCCTATATCCTTAACCAAACTTCGTTAAAGAAAGAACTAAAAAATAGAAATAAAATTTATAATATAAAATAAATATACTTTATTTTTTTCAATTGCAAATAACCGTTTTTATAATCATTTTATGTATGATTAGGGTGACCATAATTGGCCCTATGCTCCACTTGGAGTAACAGGACATAAGAAGTAGTGTGACCACATCAGATAATTTTAGCTAAACTATCATCCTCTGCTGATATTAAAGCCCCTCTGCCAAATAATTTTATTTTTCGCTTAGATTGAGATTCTATTTTTTCTTTGAGGAATGCCTTTCTTTGTGAACTACTGTGACGTCACAAGCAGTAAATATTTGTAGGCAGAATTTCTTTGCCAACATTCTTAGGTGTCTCTTTAGTTCCAGATTAATAAAAGCAAGTTAAACCATATGTTTCAAGGTCAGCCACATATTTGGTATACAAAATTTGTATTGGGCTAATTATTTATTTATTTAATTTGTTGATAACAAATATCACCACCTTAAGAACTTTTCACAAGTTGAAAAAATTGCAGACTTAATTAAATTTAATGTACACATGTTTACATAACTTTAGAACATATGAGCATATATTTACGTTTATTATTATTTTATGTTCTATTGTTTTGCCTACAACCCGTTAGAGCAATAATGTGGGTTTCCTATAACTGCTAAAAATCTTTTAGAATTCTCAAATTCCCCTCTAATTTCCGAACTAAAAATTTGTTCAAAAAAACAAAGGCGTAAGTTAAAGTAAGGCACAGAGCACTTTGAGTTAACATTATATACTTTAGGTACATCTAATAACTTTTTATTGAATTGCGCACAGCTCCTGGGCACTCTAAAAATTAAAAAATCTCGACATTTTAAACGAATAAATTCAAAGTATATGTCATTTAGCTGCTAACGTTTTGGAGCACGTCAGTGATTATCCCTCGGGAGTAAGCTCAACTTGGCTTAATAAAAATAACATTTGCTTTTAGAAGCTGTTTAAGCGCCGTAAATAACTCAATCCCATGGGACTAATAATAAACAATTTTGCAAATTAAATCACTTTTGGACAATTTCGACGGTTACAATCGAAACAACATAATATATAATTGTCTTACATATGACATCATCATCATTTAGTGGTGTGCCAGAAATCTCTTAGAGCCGTAATCAAACTCATAAGAGAATTTATATACAATAGCAATGAGTCAAGTATTTTTAAAAACTTTATCTCGTCGGAATTTTCAATAAAGACAAACCCGTCTAGCTATGGCTAGCTCAGACTAGCCAATATCACTTTTCTTATGGCACAAAAAAGCTTTCCTAATCGAAATACGCATTTTTCAGTAAAAAAAATGGCGTACGTAAAGTCGGGCGCGGACGACTTTAGGATACCCTGTACCACTAGCTTGCAATGAAATCCAGTTCCTTCACAAAAAACCAAAAACAGAAGATTTTTAAGCAAAAATTTTTTTTTGACCAATCGTTCCTATGGGGGCTATATGATATAGTCAACCGATTTCAATAAAATTTGACACAGTTCTTAAATACCTTAAAAAAGATCGGAATGCCGAATTAAGTTCAAATATCTTTACAAACAAACGAAACACATCCAATTTTGCATAAAAAACGTGTTTTTGGACCGATTGGTCCTATGGGAGCTATATGATTTAGTCAACAGATTTGGATTAAATTTAGTACAGTGCTTAGGAACTATAAAAAACTCACGAATGCCAAATTTGGTCCCAATATCTTAACAAACAAACGAAACACAACAAATTTTGTTCAAAAATCGATTTTTTGGAAGATCGGACCTATGGGAGCTATATGATATAGTCAGCCGAATTTGTTCAAATTTGACTTTAAAAAAATCGAAATGCCGAATTTGGTTCAAAAATCTTTACAAAAAAACGAAACACAACGAATTTTGTCTACCGACTTTGATAAATTTTGGTACAATGCTTGGGAACTATAAAAAACTTCTGAGTGACAAATTTGGTTGTGATATCTTTCTTAACAAACGAATTATCCATCTGAAACTTTTGTTTTTTTTTTTCGAGGTCGTCTGAAACACCCCCTATGGGAGCTATATAATTTAAGCACGATATCAAAAAAATTAAATAAACTTGGCTCCTATTAAATAATATAGGATCTAATGTGAAAGTTTGGTTACTCTAGTAGCTCTAATCATCTCTGAGATCTAGGCGTTTAAACGGATAGACGGACAGACAGATGGATATGGGTATATCGACTTCTCTAGTCATCTTGAACATACTTTAGGTAATATACCCTTTGTACCATACGGTAAAGCGTATAAAAATTTAAGAGTTCAGTTCCTAATAACTTTATCTAATTAGTTAAAATATTATTACTTCAAAAAATTTACAATGATAGGATTTTGAGTATTCAAAAAAACCAACAGAAGAGATTTTATAGTTTCTCAAAAGAAAGCTTTATTAATGTCTTTTTTTGGGTTTTAGTGCTTCTTATGAGTTTTCAAAAAAAAGAAAATGTTTTATGCACATTGCTTACAAAATAAACCTTAGTTTTCGGCATAACAAATTGTATTTATATGTGCAAAGTTTATCTTTGTTTAAAAAACTATTAGGTATAACTTTTTCCAAATATGATATTATACTTTACTTTATTTCGTAGACAAATTTTAGCCTGTGTTATATAGAGTGGGCCATCTGTTGGTTTGATTCTTTAACACATGAAATTTATTGAATACTCGTACAAAGTGGATGCACTTCGACTAGTGCATAACTACTCCGTTTTTGTCATACAGTGCGTAACTATAGGGCAGTCGCAAATTTAAGTTTCAAGTGCAAATATTACGGTTTATAAGCAAGATCCAGCAAAGTTTCCTTTTACAAAAACTACTTCCTAATATTGAAGCTTTTAATTTACCGTAAGGTTATTGCACTGTTGCTTCCCACAGTGTTTCGCAATAGGTTATGCAATAATATGCCACTTTTGCGTTTCATAACTATAGCAGAGTAGTCTTTTATAAGGACTTAAGGACTTACTTAAATAGTGTAAGGATGGCATAAATATATTTTATTTCAATTTTGAGTCACTTTTTGATCGTTTTATGATTAAACGCTAAAACGATTATAATGATTATTAGTTTAGGGTAGAAAGACCATATTAAAGCCAAAAACGATATGGGGCTGAGAATGGCGTATATTTATGAAAAAACATATGCACCGATAACATAATACTAATAATATTAATAACTAATTAATATTTGAAATTTCTTTAAAAACATGTTCGCTTGCGGGCTTTGAACGATATTATTCTTCATACATACATATATGAGTAGTTTAACTCGTATTTGCCCAGTTGCCCAATTTTGTTGGTAAATATAGGAATAAAAGCCAATCAATAAATAAACCAACTGATGGCCTACCCTATTTTTGCTAAAATATATAAAGATGGTATCTGCAAGGTATTCTCTAAGGAAAAGAGAGAACAAATTTTTTGTAACATAAAGTATGATTTCGGATCTTTTGGAATAAACTGTTGAGACAGGTAGCTCCTTCGGATATGGTACTGTATCGTTGTGTAAAAAACGAATTTTTTTAGCGCGTCCGGATTTCAAAATTATATAAATCAGACAAATTAACAAATTATACCAAATATGGTTTTATTAGAAAGACAATTTCGTATCATTTCATATTTGAAAAATATCTTTGGAATGCGAAAAAATCACCCTGTATATTTCTGTGCAGTTGTATGCCATTAGGTTTATCCATATAAAACGTTTTATTTTTTATAAAATCTAAAGGGTTTTTTGTTTAAATACAGTCGTGGTTGGATACAGTGAACACCCGGTATAGTCAACACCTCGATATAGTAAACACCTAAATTTTGACATAGAGTGCACTATTTAGTGAACAATCGAAAACCGCTAAAAAGTGAACCAAATTTTGAAAGCATTTTCAAGCAGAAACGAACGATAAAACTCAAAAAGGAATCAGAACCGAAAGCGTGTATTCCCCTTAATTGTACAAATCAGCAGTTTCTTGACGTTATAGCTTGTTTTGTTTAGCTTTTTATTTACCTACAAATATGTTCTAATGATCTCTTGCACAAATGTCAATTTTAAATAAATAAAATGAGCTTTAAACAAAAAAATGTCAACCTTAATATGGTGAACAGCCTTGGTAGTTTAGTAATAAAGAGAATTGATTCTTATCTAGCTTTGTTGTAAGTCATTATGTCATTAGTATCCAACTGGATGTCCTAGTTAGATTATCTGTTACTAGTAAAAATTGAGTTTGTAGATTTTTTTAAATGTTCGCGTTGCCTAATTGCAATAGCAACAATTGTTGCCACTTGTAACCTGGATTCAAGATTCCCTTTAATGTTTCCCCCTCTTTGTCGGACTTTTCAATACCACAGCAAGAGTCACTTAAATCTTTCCTGCTCTTTGTCCAACCACCAACTTTTTGGGACTATTGTAATATAAAGCTGAAGGAATAATTCCCACTTTTTAATTAATGAAGTTAAAGTTTTTTGGACTATATAGCGTCACTCGCAAAAGCAAATAACTCACTATAAACTTATAATTATTCAGTTAACAAAAATAAAACTTAAATCGGCTAGCAAGTTTCACTTAAATCTTTGCTGCTTTTTGTCCAACTTTTCAGTACCACGAACTTTTTGGGACTATTGTAAAAACTGCTGAAAGAATAATTCTCACTATTTTTTTTATGATCCGCAAAGCAAATAACACGCTATAAACTTATAATTATTAACTGAACAAAAATAAAACTTAAATCGGCTAGCAGGTTTCACTTAAATCTTTCCTGCTCTTTGTCCAACTTTTCCAGTGCTACCAACTTTTTGGGACTATTGTAATATATTGCTAAAGGAACAATTCGCACTTTTTAATTAATGAAGTTAAGGTTTTTTTAACCTTTTTTTTTTTTTGACCCGCAAAGCATATAACTCACTATAAACTTATAATTATTTACATAACAAAAATAAAACTTAAATCGGCTAACGAGTGTCACTTAAATCTTCCTGCTCTTTGTCCAACTTTTCAGTACCACCAACTTTTTAGGACAATTGTAAAAACTGCTGAAAGAATAATTCTCACTATTTTTTTTATGATCCGCAAAGCAAATAACATGCTATAAACTTATAATTATTAACTGAACAAAAATAAAACTTAAATCGGCTAGCAGGTTTCACTTAAATCTTTCCTGCTCTTTGTCCAACTTTTCGGTATCACCAACTTTTTGGGACTATTGTAAAAATTGCTGAAAAAATAATTCTCACTTGCTAATTAATGAATTTAAAGTTTTTTTTTGGACCATATAGCGTCACTCGCAAAATAACTTACTAAAACTTATAATTATTCAGTTAACAAAAATAAAACTTAAATCTGTTAGCATGTTTCACTTAAATCTTTCCTGCTCTTTGTGCAACTTTTCAGTACCACCAACTTTTTGGGACTATTGTAATATGTGGCTGAAAGAATAATTCCCACTTTTTAATTAACGAAGTTAAAGTTTTTTGGACTATATAGAGTCACCTGGAAAGTAAATAACTCACTAAAAACTTTTAATTATTTACTCAACCAAAATAAAACTTAAATTGGCTACGTAAGTTACATACTCACTATTTATATATCGTTATTAAAAAATGATTTATATCTGTCCAAATTTGTTTGCTGGGTTTAGTGATGATGATGGTTCACACAACACACACACACAACACACTTGGCTATATACATACACGTGAACCTGCGTCGTACCAAATACCCAGAAAAAGTTTCTGCTCTGAGAGCAGAGCATGGCAGAGCAGAGCAAGAGGAAGAGCAGCATGTTTGGTCGTTTTCTCGTTTCCTCGTTTAGTTGTAGATTTCCTTTTGGCCAAAGAACGTGCAACGGTTTTGTCCAAATAACGCTATCTCAAATGTTTCGCAAACGTAAATTACAAAAAAGCACAAAAAGAAATATTTATCGTTGTTGTTTTTGTTGTTGTGTATAGCATACTTTTGAGAGGGGTATGGTGGATAAACTAACGTTATAACCAGACAAAAACAAAACACCAAAACAGAATAAGAAACAAATAATAATGCATTATGCAAAGGAAATTAATATGCATTATGTATACTATATAAATACATATGTACATCATGCATATGTGTTGTATGTGGAATAAGTAAGCAAAAGCAGTGTCAAAAAAAAGAAAAAAAAACGTAATATATTAACGTCTTGGAACAACAACGAAAATCAAAGCGAAATGTGTTAAAAGCTGGAAAGCTGTGTTCGGAGAGAGATTCAGTGTGTGTGTGAGTGTGTGGGGCAGTGGGGCAAGGTGTTGGGGCATGTGCAGATGTGTGAAGACATGGGGTTTGCATATTGTTTGTTTTTCGCTCACTGCCTTGTGTGTGTGTGTATGTATGTGTGTGCGTGTGTGTTTTGTGCTGCCTCAACAAAATTTGTGTGAGAGTGTGTGTGTGTATCGGTATATATGTGTGTGTAAGACTCGTGTCATGTGACCGCGCGCGCGATACTTTTTCAGCAACTCGTCGTCATCCTCTTAAACGCACAGTGGTCCAAAGTGTGCCAAAACGCGTTAAATTTTTTTTTTTTTTATTAAAAGTGGTACCAAGTGTTAGGGGTGTGTGCCCGAATTCTCTTGCGTCGTTGTTTTGTTATATATCACGTCACTCAGTAATGTAGCTACTAATTTTTTTAAGCAGCAGAATATTTTATAGGTCACGCTCCCATTTTATTACAATTTATCAACTCGCTTAAAAGTTATAGTGCTCGTTTTGTCTATTCCAAGATTATTAGAATTTTGGTTGTTGATAAAACATTGCTTCCTTAATTTGATGATTGATTCATGATTCTCTAAAAGAACTGCTTATAGAATATTGTTTTTTATTACAAATAATTTCCTATGTGAATGCGGGAAGGTTACTGAATTTGCAGGAAACAGAACAAATAAAATTAATTCGTTTATTAAATAGACGGGATGGTTTAGAGAGAATCCAGTAGAGACTAGCCCAAGTTGCATTACATCGGACAGGCCTAAGACAATCACTTCCACCTATCTGCCTTACAAATAATAAGAACTTTTAATTAATGGCGATATTTAAAAGCCAACCTACGAACTTATACGTGAATAAGTACGTATGTTACAAACAACTTGCGAAACTCAAAACCCACCCGACTATCGTCCCTAGTGCAAAACGGAACCTTAGCTTATTAAAGAATTTTCATTATTAAGAAGTTGTGTCAAATCAATAAGGTAGTGAGAAATATCTCTTTAGACCAGCCACAAATTTGTCGGTTTGTTTGTTATCTACTGCAAAGAAACTCAAAATGAAACCTATTCCAACCATAAATCAGAAATATCTTT
The DNA here is from genome assembly GCA_037043745.1 of Chymomyza amoena. Lineage (NCBI taxonomy): Eukaryota > Metazoa > Arthropoda > Insecta > Diptera > Drosophilidae > Chymomyza > Chymomyza amoena. Next base: position 187,155 of record JBAMAX010003609.1, on the reverse strand, counting down.
AAAAACAATTGACGGCACAAATTTTCTTCCAGAGCGTTAACTGTATGGGTAGAACCTAATCCTTTCGTATAACCGCATTTCATTCTTCTATCTCTCTCGCTCCGTCCTTCCAATTAGTGATTCCAATTCTTTGTAGATCTTACTGTATTCCGTCTATCCATCTCATACATAGTCAACCTCTTCTTCTGCTACCTGCTAAGCTACCAGAATTCCACTCTTCTTCATCTCTCGCTCTATATTTCCAAGTAGTTCGTAGATCTTACTGTAATCCGTCTAATCATCTCTTACATGGTCGACCTCTTCTTCTGTTACCTGGTGACGTCACAATGTTTCTTTTAATTCAGTTTAGTTCCGCTCTCCGCTCTTTATGCTGCCATACCTGTATCTAGTGAAGGATCTACGAGAATTTTCGGGTTCATAAAGTCGTCTAGAGCATACTCCCAAGTATATATTCCTTAGAAGTTCATATTGACATCTCTGTTGGTCATTAAACTTTTGGATTTGTGCCCCTATAATGTCTTAGGAAACAAGTTCACTTTATTTTTTCGATATCGGACTTATGATACCTACAGGGTGTCTCAAAGTCGGCACGTGCATCTCAATCATTCAGCTTTCGTTGAGTTTAAGGTGTACCATTATTAAGAAACTTTTTAAATTCAATCGAAAGTCTCATTCAATGCATTACTTCATGAACACAAAAAAAAAAAGATTTAAAACATTTTATTCCTTAATACTTAATTTTAGTTTTCGCCATAGCAAATAGTTTTAGGTGCAAAATTCATCTTTGCTTAAAAAACTACTAGGTGTAACTTGATCCTTATACGGTATTATATTTCACTTAAGTTCATAGACAAATTTTATATTGCAGTAGATTATAATCCCACACAAGTTCACATTTTTGGCCTTCTTATGAGTCATGCTGTTTTATATAGGGTGGGCCATCTGTTAGTTTGATTGTTAAACACTTGAAATTCATCGTTCAAAGTGAATGCGTATGTATGACTTCCCCAGGGGTCCACCGGTGTAACCTATTATCTAAATATTATTTTTAACTGAGTAGCTCCGTCAGTAAGCACCATTTGGTCTGCATAAAAATGATTCTTTAAAGTCCAAAAAACCCGACTCTTTCTTCAGTGCGACGTGGATTTTTGGTTTGGATTCACCATATGGGCGTATTTATTTTAAGAGTAAATATGGTAAATTTTCTGTGGACTTCCAATATGTGGCTTCAGAAAAACATCGCACTGAACCCAAATTGTGAAATTTATGCATATAAATTATAACCTGGTATTAGGTTCGGTTTGGTTAGTTGGGGTGCTCAGGGATCACAGACCATATCCACTATTGTGATATCTGATTATAATATTGGATGAAAAAGCATGAAAGGAAAGGTTAGGGGGGCACTGGCTCCAGAAAGGTTGGGTGGCTAATCTTTTAAATTTCTCTCTTTGCTGAATAATTTTGAGCAATGAATGAAAACGGCAAGTTACGTTTTGGGCAGATTTGCCAGATTGCCTAGATCTTCGTTTAAAGGTTGTCAAATTATATGGTGTGTTTACTTTGTCGGTCATAAATGCACAATTATAAAAAGCGAAAAAATCCAACAAAAACTTGCGTTATGTTCCTGAAAACACTTCGACACTGCCCTCAACTACGTTTTTTTCACAGATTTTTATAGTACGCCTGAACCAATTTTACAAGTTATTCGGTTGCTAAACGCTCCATGACTACAATTGAGTAGATTTAAGCGACATTGTAGGGTATCCACTTTGGACAAGCATATTCTGAATTAAGAGTGTTAAATCAACAAGTGAACAACCCTATAATACAGGGTGCGCCATTTGAATGTGCTCGATGGAAATATTGAAGCAGACACCGGCCCAAACAGTCACTTTCTGATCATGCAGTGGAGTTTGATGGATAGTATGAGGATTTTCTTTCCCCCAAATGCGACAGTTTTGTTTATTTACAGTGCCAGATAGCGTGAAATGGGCCTCATCAGTCATTAAAATTCGCTCCCAAAAATCGGGCAATTACATTTAATGAACATTGTCACTATTTCCGCGCGTTCTTTGGGCATGGTTAAAATTGTAATGCAATAACCTTTCCAAAATGTGTTCGACGACGTCAATCGGTTGAAATCTGTCAAAGTTATTCAATATTTCCATCGACCACATTCAAATGGCGCACCCTGTACAAGTTGTAAGTTCTGTGCGTTGAAAATAAGAAAATAATATCGCTCAACGTCATAGCTAAAAAAACGTAATTTTGAAAAAAATGATTTTAAAGTTTTCACTCACCCAAATCATTTTAAACAAAATTCGTTGAAATAAATAAAATTAATTATTGACATATTCTCTTCTCGCACGAAAAGTATTTAGGATGTCAATATGGAATTTCTACATAATATATTGTGTACAATATACTAAAGACAAATATTGAAAACTTTATATTTTTTACTTTTAAATGGCTTTTTCTTTAAATAAAAATTGTACGTAATAAAGCACACCATGCCATATGGCACTAAGCACTTCTGCATTAGAAATGTTGCTTAAAAATGCTTTTAAATGGAATTTTTCTTTAAAAAAATGTATTAAAAGCTAATTAATCCTAACAAAGGCAAACCATTCCATATGGCACTTATAAAAAGCCAATTGTTATTGCTAGTCAGGCACTTGTGCATTTTTGCAATATTGTTACATTTGCTGCGGCACTTTTGCTTCATTCAAAATGCTGCTCAAAAATGCTTTAAATGGAATTTTTCTTAAAAAAAAAATTTAATATTAATTTATTCCTTACAAAGGCAAACCATGTCATATGGCACTTATAAACAGCTGATTGTTGTTGCTTACATTGCTGATCAGGCACTTGTGCATTTCTGCAACTTTGTTAGATTTGCTGCGACACTTTTGCATCATTTAAAATGTTAAATGGAATTTTACCCTAATCAAATTAATTAAATCCAATAACAAAGGAAAATTATGCTATATGGCGCTTATAAACAGCTGATTGTTATTTCTAGTAAGGCACTTTTGCATTTCTGCAACATTGTTAGGTTTGCTGCGTGCCGCAAGTGCCTTTAGCATCATTAAAAATATGCTTTAAAACAAATAAATATTGCCCACTGTGCATCATACGCTACGCTACGCGCGCTCAAGAGCCTTGGACGCGTCGTCACAACGGGGCGCTTAGCGTAAGCATGCGCATTGGACACTGGGCCACTTACTACACACACACATACACACGAACACACACAGACGAACCCGCACACACACACGCTCACAGGAGAGCTGCCATCACGAAGGAAAGCGCCAGGCTTGTGTTCCTGTTTTTTATGCTCACATAAACTCACACGTAATACATACACAAAAAAAACAGCCAAAAAAGAAAATGGAAAGTAAGATAGCAAGAAAAGCAAGTGAGAAAGCAATGAAAAACAATATAGATTAAATTACGAAAGAAGAAGCAATCAAAGTACGCGCCCCAAAAAGTATGCAACAATATTTTATAGTGTGCGTGTGTGTGCATGAGTGTAACCGCAAAAACAAAAAAACATGCCTATACAAATCTCACAAATGACACAATTCTAATGCCAATTTGTGTGTAAGCTGGCGAGGAAGGAGGAGCAGAGCAGGATACGCGAAACACGTTGTCATCATTTGCTCAGGCGCTCGCCTCGGCGGCTGACTTCGGACGACGTTCGGCAAACGTGCGCGTTGTGCCTGTCGGGTTTTTGGCTGTCTGAACTGAACTCTCACGAGGTACAAATTCCTTAACACTGGCAGCTAGCCATGACACTCTGCTCTAAGTAGCAGCCAACAGAGCACACACAGCCAGCCAGCCAGCTTCAGCCAAACCAAACCAAACCAAAAACTTAAACCGTACCAAATCAAACCGAACCAAAACCGTGTACCAAAAAACTTAAGCAGCAGGCAAAAAAGCAGCAGCAGCATTTTAGCGCTTGCTTGTCTTACATATCTTGCCGTGCTTTTATATATATGAGTATATATATATTAACGTGTATACGTACGTGCGTGTGTGTGTGTGTAGTACAGTGAAAAATCAATTGATACACAACATTTCCTAAACATTTATTTATTAACTAATTTGTTTGCCAAAAAACCAAAAAAAAAACTGTACAAATTTTGGCAGCCAGCTTTGATATATAAGCAGCGTAGTATATACATACATATGTAAATATGTATACACACATACGCATATAGCTAACAAATCAGTGACCGCAGCAGCATAACAAAAACAACGCTTAACGCTGTACCCTTTTTATTTTTTTGTTTTTTTTTTTAGTGTATTTTTGTTTTTGGCCTGCATAATTAATGATAAACAAATGTAAAACAAAAAGGAGAAAAACAAATACACGCGTGTGTGTTGTGTGTGTGTGCGTGCGTCTAACCAAACATGTGAGTAAAAAAAACAGCCAAAAAAAAAAAAAAAATTAGTACGCGTGTGTGTTGAAAAAAAAAGAAAATCTGTAAATCGAGGTTATCTATACGTGCATACATACACACACACAGAGTTACACACGCACACAGATACAGATTTCGTTTTTATGCTAGGCAGGCGGCAGCATCCGTTTAGGGGGGGTTTTAGGGGGCGGCAGCGGCCAGTGTACACTGTACACGGCTGTAGTGTTTTTTTTTTCACATATATTGGCAGTTTTGTTTCGTAGGGGGTTGTTAGTGTGCGTGTGTGCGCCTGTGTATGTGTAGGTCAGCAGGAAAGGCGACAACGAGATGGCGACGACGGCATTTTAATCATCATTAGGCACACTGACATTATCAACAACAACTAAGCTGAGAGCGCCAAGCGTCAAAGTGTGCGTGTGTTCATGTGTGTGTAGGCCCCCATAAGGGTGCAGGCGCCATGTGTGTGTGTGCCTCTCTGTATAAAATTTAATTTAAAGTATGCCAAAGAATTGCTTTTCACTTTTACTGTTGCGCTTATGTGTGCGTATGTTTGTGTGTGTGTTTGATGTTTTTCAACACTCACACGTGTACAGAACATGTCTCTGTCGCTGCGTGTGTGTGTGCTTGTTTGTGTTGTGTCAAAGCGTAAACAATTGCAAATAAAAATGCCAACGATGTGTGTGCGATGAGTGTGCGAAAAATCGATTTGTGTGCCATCAAAAACTGCATATGGCCAGCCTATACACACACACCGACACACAAACACACACACATAAATATACATGCCTGTGTTTTTATATAATGTATGCTCTGTACATATTGTGCAACATAATGGCAGTCAGTACAAAAACACACACAAAGAAAAACAACGTTTTTCAATTAACAACAAGAGCTTGATGTCCATTGCGATTAAGTTTAGCTGTAAAACTCATCAGGCTCACACACACACATGACATATACACACACACACAAGCACACAAACACACACAGATTGCTCTTTTGAGCTCAGTTCAGTCACTAATGAATATGGCTCGATGTGTTTTTTTTATTCTGCTTTTTTTTTTATTCAACGTTAATGACACTCGAGTAAATCTCAGAGACTTGAATTAATGCAATACATACAGCTAAAGAGGGTTGACTGAAAAGTAGTGCAGAAGTCCGGTCTTAAGCTGAGCTCCAATTCTTTGATAACTTCCAGGAACTAGGATTTTTCAGCGTGCTTAACTCAACATATGTTTTAACATAATCATTTACAGTCAATATTTCCTATGACGAACTAACTTTTTGCCAACGAGATTTTATTTATAATAAGTAAACTGATTTTTTCATATTATATAAGAATTTTCTGTTTTTCGTATAACAAATCAAATTTTGCTGCAAAAATTTAAAAGAAGTTCCTAACGAACAAATCAAATATTTGGGGTAGGCAAAATCTGGCCTTTTGATAGGTTTCCATGCTTGCCCAAATATTTTCAAAGTTCCATTATTTTTTACAATATTAAGGTTACAGCTTTAGTACATATGAGTATATTGAGGAAAAAGTAACAATTTTTCATTTGATACCAAACTTCATTATAGTCGGTTCATAAATATCTGAGATAATTGCAATTTAGTGTATTAGAGTCAGAGTTAGGATCGTTTAAAAGGCAATAGAGCTTATAGTAGTATAGCTCAATGGGTAGAATGTTGGCCTCAAGTTCGTGTTGCCATGTCTAGAGACCAAGGTTCGATCCCCAGTCGAGGCAAAAAGTTAATGAATGCATAAATTTGTGCAAAAAAAAAAATATTATATCAGCCTTCTAAGCTGAATTGGCGATCCATTGTTAAGACTATTGCAATTTCTAAAAATATCTATATTGCTGATTATACGCATTATATATAAAATAAAAATAAAAAAATAAATGCTAAATGGCCTAGTTTTTTCTTCTTCCTACAACGAATTTTTTTAAAAATGCTTGCGGAAATAATTTGAAGATATTTTAGGGAACTCTCAGAGATAAAACAATTTGCAGAAAAAGAAGAATAAAGTGGCAAAAAAAGGGTAACAATTTTGAAGAAATGTTATCTTTATACGTTATCGTATAAGGTAAAGATTTTGTTATGGCAAACTTCAAAAAATATTATTTCCACTCTAACAAGAATTATTAAAAAATTATATAATCTCTATACTATAGATTTTCAATATAACGAAATTATATTCTGCTATCTTGCTCATTCACTCAAAGGAAGTTCGAAGGAAATTATGCAAGTTGGAAAACTAATTTTTATATTAATTTAGTTTCATATCTATAAAGATATAAAAGTCGCAGATTTTAGAATCAAAAACAATCTACAGCGTAGTTTCGTAAGCTCTTTTCTCCAATGCAATTCTTTAGGTTTTAAAAATTGTTATAGAACATTATACTGAAGTTAATAGACGGCAAAGATCCGATAGAGAAAAAGCAAACTATGGAGCTATATAGGTACAATGTTTCGTTAGAGAAGTCCTATCCCCGGAGACACTTAAAAGTTGGGAAAAAATAAGAAATATTATAGATTATAATACTGAAGTTAATAGATGACAAAGATTCGATAGATGAATACCTTTATTATATTATTAATTATGGATCTATATAGGTTTCATGTTTCATTACAAAAGTCGATTCTCCCAAAAGCCATTTATTAGTTTGGAAAAATATAATAGCCACAGGATCTAAAATGGGAAAAATTTTGAAAATCTCTTCCCCAAACCGTTTCTTTAGGTTTGAAAATAGATGATAGATTATTATGCTGAGGATACGATAAGTGACAAGTAACTTATTGAGCTATCTTTAAAATTTTGCTTAGAAAACTACTCTCCCCCAATGCCATTTTTAAGTTTGAAAAAATATAGAAGCCACAGTATCTAAAATTTAAAAAAATTGAAAATCTCTCTTCCTCAATCCCTCTTTAGGTTCGAAAAAAGATTATAGATTATTATTATGCTGAGGTTGATATATGACGAAGATACGATAATTGGGAAACCAACTTATTGAGCTATCTTAAAAATTTTGTATTAGGAAAGTCTTTTACGCGAAGTTATTTAATCAAGTTTCTAAAACTATAAAAGCCACAGCATTTAAAATCGAAAATTTTTTCGTAAATCTCTTCCCATCAAGCCATTTTTTCAGGTTTGAAAAAAGATTATAGATTATTTTAATGCAGTTGATATATGAAAAAATTACGATAGCTAGGAAAATAATTTATAAAGCTGTATAGATACAATATCGCATTAGAAAAGTTTTTTACCCGAAGCCGTTTTATTAAATTTGGAAAAATAATGGACTAAAAAATCTAAAAAAATTAAGCAAATCCTTTTTTCAAGCCAATTTTAACATCATATTTACAATTTAGTGCAAAATTTACTATTTTTTGTTATAGGCACTACTTTTCTTTCTGCTTTAAAACAGGAATAGATTTGAAAAACATTTTCCGATGTTCTCCTTGCCTTGCTCAAGGTAATCGTGAAGCCACGAGCATCCCCTACATATTTTTTCAATGTTAGCTTCTCAGAAGAACTCTATTGCTAAGACTGTTCTCAAGGGTATCATTCTGTAGTCAATTATTGTTTAAGCGCTCCTCTTAAATAATAATGCAATATAAAGTCCGATTCGAGTAAGACGATTTACAAACAAATTAGATCCCTCGTATATCACCATTTATGGAAGAAATTTTCCAAAATTCATTCTAGTGCCCATCCAAACCTAAAAGCCAAAAATAAATTCTCTTTTATTCTCTTTTTATGCACCAGCTTTATTTTAATCCAAAAATCGGACCATTATATAAACTTTTTCTCGATCGTAGACGAATCGCTCTATTATATAAAAAAGTTTTTCGTCGTTGGCATTTATATATAAGGATATGTATAGTTCGGATTGCGAAAATAAAAATATCTAACAAGCAATTTTACGTTTTTGCTTAGTTAACCCAACTACTTTTTAGCCTGCCCTCGCTTTCATAGCATATACTAGATATCATATGCAGGTCAACGCAAAGACTCATTAATCAACTTATGGAAATCTATATGAGCGAGTACATAGATGAGCTTTATAAGTGCATAATTAAAATGAATGATTTTATAGGGTTAAGGACGTTTACACGTGCACAATTATTCATTAATGTCTATCGATAAAATATCAAAGGATGGAGGACGATTGGAAATGTTAACACTTATGCATTAAGAACTTAATTAACTTTTACTGATTTGACGTTAGAACTTAGCAAAGCGTTGAATATTATCAATTTAGCTAAATATTGTAAGAAACTTTTTAAGTTTTAGTAAAAAAAGTTAAGCTCACCTTTTAGATGCAAGTTTAGTTTTGAAATTTTAAAATCTGCTGCTCGAAAATTGCGAAAATGTTGAAATTTTTAATGGAATTTCGCAAGAAATTGATTGTTTGGCCATGGTCGGTTGCAAACATTAGTGATAGTTGTCCAGAATAATACTTTGAGTAAATTTTGAGAATTGCGTCTTCTAAAATACAGCGCTCGACATCCCTCTCTCGTCATCTCGCTCCCAATCTCTTACTCTTGTCATGCCAAATATTTTGATGTAAATTTTATAATTTTATATTATAGATAATTTTTTGCAATGAGTTTATTTAGCTCTTTCTTTGGGTTTGAATTTTCACATTCTCCTTCGACTTTCACTTATAATTGCTACTTTATCAAAATGAAAAAATAAATTCTAGCTATTTATTATTTTTTTGAAAAAAAAAGCGACTTACTTTATTGACCAGTCAGACCAATGATGATTTCCTGCGCATCCCTTACATTGACAGCTGTCGATTTCCGATTCTTGATGTTGATTTCCTTCGCATCCCTTATATTGACAGGTGTCCATTTCCGATTCTTCTCCAAATACAAAATAGCACAGAACGCGGTTTTTTTTTTTTATGTGAGGACAATATTTGCTATATATGTATAACATGGACTTCCATTTCAATGAGATATGTAAATATTTTATGTCCCATATAATATGTAAGAATTTCCAGTTAAAAATAAATATTACTTGGCGAGTCAGTTTCTTTATAACTATTATAGGTATTTTCTTTGGGATTGGGAGTTCTTAAAAAATTTCTAAATGCTAAATTCATACGAATAACTTCATAAACAAAAGAATAATGCGCAGAAAACGGTTTTTTTACTGATCCTATGGGGTTATATGATAGAGTGAAACAATTTTGGTATCGATATATCTGATACATCTGATGGTTTTGGTTCCTTTTTTCGAAGTGTTCTGCAGTACCGCTTTTGAATCTTTTCCCATGACGTGATTCCAATTCGTCCAATTCGAAAGTTTGGTTGCTAAGAATATTATCATCTCTGAGATATTGGTTGCTATATGATAGAGTCAAACAATTTTGTTATCGATGTCTGAATTATAACGAATTATTCATCTGAAACTTTGACTGCCGTTTCCAGGTGTTCTGTTACACCCCTTTCGGAACTGTTTTCCGTGACGTCTTAAAAGGTCTAATTTAAAAGTTTGGTTGCTATGGCTATTACCATCTCTGAGATATTGGGGGCCATATGATAGAGATAATGATTTTTTATCGATATCTGCATAAACCAACGAAATATACATCTGAAGGTTTTGGTTCCTTTTTTGAGGTGCTTTACAGTTTTCCGTGACATCATAAAAAGTCTCATTTGATAGTTTGGTTGCTCTGGATATTATCATTTCTGAGATATATGGGGTCTATAGGATAGAGTCAAACGATTTTTTTATCGATATCTGCATTAACAGACGAAGTATACATCGCAAACTTTTACTGCCGTTTCCCAGATGCTCTGTAATAGCTCTTTTGAAGCTGTTTTCCGTGACGTCATAAAAGATCTAATTCAAAAGTTTGGTTGCTCTGCCTATTATCAAATCTAAGATATTGGTGGCTATAGGATAGACTCAAACGATTTTTAATCGATATCTGCATTAACAAACGAATTATACATCTGAAACTTTTGGTTCCTTTTTTGAGGTGTTTTATAGTACCCGTTTTGGAGCTGTTGCCCGTGACGTCATAAAAGGTCTAATTTAAATGTGTGGCAGCTCTGGCTATTGCCATCACTGAGGTATTGGGATCTCTAGAGAGAGTCAAACGATTTTGTTATCGACATCTGCATGTACAAACGAGTTGTACGTTCGAAACTTTTGGTTCCTTTTTTGAGGTGTTTCATAGCACCCCTTTTGGAGCTGTTTTTCGTGACCTAAAGCCATAATTCGAAAGTTTGTTGGTTCTAGCTATTACCATCTCTGAGATATATGGGGGCTATATGATAGAGTCAAACGATTTTGTTATCAAACTGAAACTTTTGCTTCCTTTTTCGAGGTCTTTTTCAGTATCCCTTTTTTCTGTTTTCCGTGACGTCATAAGAGGTATCACTCGAAAGTTTGCTTGGTCTAGCTATTACCATCTTTGAAACATAGGCGTTCATACAGACCGACAGATATATCGACTTCTTTAGTCATCCTGATCATATATTAGGTACTTTTAAGAAGTTTCCGACGTCTCCTTATCCAAGTTATTGCATTATCGGCTTGCACAAACTCATGTACTCTTTGAACCTCACAGGTAAAGGGTATAAATACTCCCAACTTTTTTGGCAGCAATATTGTTTATAGGACGTTTATTAATGATTTTAGAAATCATTGCATGAAAACCTTTCCATATGTTCAAAGATTTTCAAAATTTCGAAAGACTTTTAAGTCCTGAAGCTATCATTTCACACGATATTTTATTGATTGATTTTTGTCATTCGATTTAATTGGTGTCTAGTATTTGATAATGTCCTAACTGCAGGGGCTTTCATTACATGTGTTAATGTTCTCACCAGGGCAGGGCTGTGGGCAGGGCCCGGGGCGAAAATGTACCGGCCCCTTTTTTACACCTTTAGCTTGACTCACGACAGCACGAAGGTAATTACATGGGGCCGGCTGGAATCTCCCTTACTCCCACACCCACCCCCATCGGGCCTGGCTGTGGGAAAGTCTATAAATTATTGATGGCTTCAAATGTCGTTAATTGCTACGTCTTGGAGTCAATTTGGCAACCTTGTCTATACAAATTTCTATTTATCTGCCATAAGTCAAATTTTTGACTTGATGCAGTCCAAAAGCTCTACTTTTTCTCTTGCGAATTTTGATGCTTAGTATATAAGTTTCTTGTTTTTTTAAAAGGCGTTATCCATATTTTTTTTGAAAAACTTTACCCCAAAGTTCGCTTCATTTTTCATGTCAGTTCAAATCGTTTCTGTTGACATTTAGTTTTCACTCAAAAAAACTTGAAACTTTCCAAATCTCACTTTCAAATTAGTCATATACAATATTAATTCCATTTCGTAGCAAACTTTGAATTATAAATTAATCGGACTTTGAATTGTCGTTACAAATTTTCACAGCGAAAGTTCAAATTAAAAAGTCATAGCCTACTTTTAGGCAACGAACGAGTGGCCTGCACTTTGAAAAACTTTGAGCTTATAAGTCGTACTAAGCTATTATTATTATTTGATGGGAGGTAATCCATGTCAAGGACAAGAATTGACCATCTGTTGCAACAAACCAATTGCGATGGGTTTTCCAATGTTTTCGTGTGTCATTGTTAAGATTGCATTTGGGTCGTTCGTGCCACAAATCAGAATGTCTGAAGTCAGCATATCGAGTGGGGCATTGAGTGCAGTGGCTCTGAAATTACAATAAATTTTAAGTGCAGTAATTCATTTATTTTTTAAATGCAATTATTTAAATACTAAATTCAGCTCTGAATTTCTCGGAATTACGAGCATGCACTCGAATATAAGCCATAAAGTTCAGACTTGCCTTTTAGCCGAGTTCCCATTCAATAGCAATCTGTTGAAGTGTGAACATCTGTTTTCAACGATTTGGATGAATTGGAATTCAGAGAACTTAAAAATATTTTAAAAATACGATCTATACAGCAGCTCAGTGTCAGCAGTGACGTGCTTGAAATCTCTTTTAGTGGAATTTTAAACTAACAGAATTTGGTAAACATTTTAGATGTATATTACAGAAGGCTAGAGCTCTGGCGGAAAGAGAATCAGACATATGAGATATGATCCTAAGCGAACATCTGAACTCCTGCGCTTCCATAAAAACAGGACTAGGCGTTGTAACGGGGCACTTCACCATAGGCAATATGGCTGAGAGGTTGCACGTTCGCCATTACGATTTCTGCCGCAGCTGCAGAGATGAGTGAGATGATCCGTCACCTGTTCTGCGACTGACCGGCGCTTCATAGAAGACGAACCCAGTTTCTGTGTAAACGATTCTTTGAAGATCTGGGTAGTTTAGCCTATGTGCCCATAGTGGATCTGGCTGCTTTCGTCGAGTCCTCAAAATGGTTCTGCAACATGAGAGACTTAAGCGATTAGGGTTGCACAGCTTTTGATCCTCCTCCACCATCCTTCCTTTTTTTCAATTTCTTTCCTCCCCTTCTTTTAATTAGGCAACACAATGGACCTTATGGTCTCTGGGTGATCTCAGCTACTATCTGAGCTTCCTATATAACCTAATCTAACCTACCTATTACACAGGTCATCATGGTTTAGTTTTTGGAAATCTTAGGGTAATCTCTAAAGTAATTTGCTGCGTAGAATCCGAGTCCGGGGTCAGAATTGTCCCATCACGTCAGGAATCTGATATATTAGAGGTTATGTATCCGAAAAACGCCGTCTTTTTTTTTTCCTACTTTTGAGGTTATGTACAGGGTGACAAAAAATTTTGTTCTGGGACTGACTATCCAGTTACATCATTAAGTACCCTCTAATTTTTAAAGAAATTACCAAATATATCCCTTCGAGGTCATTAGCGTTTGCGTCAAGTCTTTGAGACAATATATTTTTTAGCACGCTGTATATAACCTCAAAAGTGGAAAAAGAAGACTGCGCTGCTGTGGGACATCTTGTTTGGCTCGACATGACTTTGCTTGGGTTTCTTTGTCGCCGTATGAGGCGACTTATAGTCAGATCGGCTTCTCTTGACCAGTGTCGCTGGGAGTGCCAATTTGACGGAAGCTAAAGCGTCTGCTCTGGAGAGTCCTTTGCGAAGAGCGGCCCTGAGGAGTCTCCTCTCTCGGGAGCTCAGCCTTTTGAAGGGAGGCTCTGACTCCAGATTGGGGGTCTCGAGGGTGGCTCCGATAGTGGTGCCAGACGACTTCTGCGAGACTACACTCGCATTGTCACCGCCGTCAGAGACCAGGAGTTCTCGTAGCTAGAAGCCGACACCTCGAAGCAGCAGTGGTCCTTTCGGTTGAAGGAGTACCGGTTGTTACTGAACAGATTCAGGTGGTTGAACCCGAGTCCCTTTTGTATGCCCAACAGCACTACTACTTGGGGTCGCTGGTTGCGGCACATCAGCCGTAACGGCACAAAGAGAGGTCGCCGTGCAGACTTCCTCTTGGGGTGATGCTTTTAGAATATTATCAAACTCATCAGAATTATTTGAAGTATCCATATACAATATTGAATACTCGGATCGGGGATGTCGCCCACGGGATGGCCCGAGATGCCGTGGGAGGTCAAGCATTAAAAGTGAGGGTTAATTGGTATCGAGAGTCTACATACTAGCGACCGAGCACCTCCTCGGTCATGCATATATCAACGTATGATGTTCCACCTTAGATTGGGGTAATTTTTAAAAGAGTGTTCTTCTCCTCGCCCGACTACAATTAGTTAGCCTCCAAGGCAGAGACATGACCGTGCCAAGGACCTGCTTTTAGCCGCCCTCATGGGGAGCGTATAGTCGCACTACCAGTAGTGTAGCACAATTACACCGCGCTTACCAGACAAAGTGGTTCCACGTTGATCCCCTTGTGATACCTATTAGATGACAGCCTTACTAATAGAAGTTTAAGTTTTCATTGAAAATAATTGTATAACTTCCATTAACTTCGGTTGGAGCGTAGGGTCAAGATGCATACTGGTTGTAAAACTACAGAAAAAGCTTTAGCTTTATGAGCTTTATTTCAATACAAGCTGGGTTCTAAGAATTTTTTGGAACTTATGTAATGTGTCGCTCGAGTTACGAAAATATAAGAGATCGATCCCAGGAGGGCAGTGTAAATAACTTATTTAGAAAGTCTCCAAAATAACGTAAATATCGAAATAGAGCGCTATATTCATTCGGATTGTTTTAAAAATTCAAAAAAATATTTTGAACGGAAATTTTTTGTAAAGGAAAGACAAAAAATTCCACTATTTTTATTCATTACAACGTCTGCTGTGTTCTTCTCTTCTTCAATCCCCCTTTGCTGTTAGGCGTCGGGGTAGCCTCGGGAAATCCATCTTCTCCAATTGGGTCGGTCCCGGCTCTCTCTTCTTATCTCTGCCAGGGTTCTGCCCCTCATCCTTCCCACATCCTGAATGCGATTTTCTCAAGTTTTTCGGGGTCTTCCTCTCGGTGCACTGCCTTCCGTTCTCATTTCAAGTACCTGTTTGGTTTTTCTTGACTCGTCCATCCGACGTAGATGTCCGAACCATTTTAGCTGTCTTTCCTCGATTTCTTGTATAATCGACTTTTTTTGCCCTACTTCTGAACGTATTCTTTCATTTCACTGTCTTTACTAGCTTAATTTAAAAGCTTTTAAACGAAAGAGACATTTTAAATCCGGGTCTTGAGATTTATACTATAGGAGGACTTTTTTAATCAGAGATAAAAAAGTGAAATATTGAAATACTTCGATGCAGACCAAAGTTGGGAATCGTTTTTTAGTTACTAAATAACTTTGTTTTTATAAATAAATACTAATATTTCTTCTCTTCTTTCTTTGCAGCTACCAATTCGACTATTGCTAACTTAATTTCCATTCCCAAAAAATATATCAAGCAACAACTACAACAACATCAACCACAACAACTGCTGCCAACTCTACAACTACCACAAAAGTTCGAGCGCAGTTTTTGTTGCTATTAAAGTAAAAACCTAAAAATAAAAATATAAATTTTTTTGTGAAAAAGAAAAAACCAACAAAATTAAGTAATTAAGTAAATATTTATACCTCTTTCGCTATATATAAACAACAACTACAAAAAAAAAAAAGAAATCCCTCCTGCACCTGGCAAACGCACAGAGAGAACAAATTCTTAAAACGCAAGAAGAATTTAAAAAATTAATATCTAAAGTTTACAAATAATACACAAAATAAAAAAAAAAGAAAACCATAAAGCAAAAAATACTTAGCAGGCAGTACACGGAGCACGACAACGACTCATGTTAAAAAAATGAAAAAGTTCACATTCAAAGGAGTTCTAGATGGATTTCGACAAAGCGTACAGCCCCAAACTATACGGCAGGAGCAGGAAATCCAGGAGCAATTGAAGGCCGAGCATTTTTCATTGCAAAAAGTAAGCTATCCAAAAAGTATTTGTTAGTATCGCACACCCCGCCCCAGCGCCCGCCTGCCCACCAAGACGTGTCAATTGTTGCAGCCAGCGGATGTTTTATTTGGTAGCTGTAACAATTTGAAACTATCATAAGACACACGCGGCTATAACAGTTCTGAACACCTATCAACTGAGTCCGAACAAGTGCACCATAACTGTAAACTTAAGTAATAATCAAAAAACTAACGTTATATTAACTGTTTTACTAACTCAAGCGCTCTCTCTATCTCTTTCTCTCTCATTTGCTTGCTTTATTCGTTCGTTTTGCAGACCTTCCGCCATGGCTTTCCATTTTCGCCCACATCCTTTGCCTTTGATCCAGTACAAAAACTACTAGCTATTGGTGATAAATCCGGCTTTATACGCATGTAAGTTATGACAAATCCAATTCCCAACTGATTCCCCATATTTAATGCGCTTAACTTTTTGCAGCTTGGGCAAACCGGGAGTCGATACACATGCCAAACATGAGGGCGAGTCTGAGTGTGCGGTCATCTTTGCTACATTTCTGGTCAATGAGGGCGCTCTGGTCACTGTGACCGCCGATGATACCATACATTTGTGGAACATACGCCAAAAGACGCCACGCATTGTGCAGAGTCTGAAATTTCAGCGCGAACGGTGCGTAACTAAAAGCTTAACCCCCTCCTAATCTTCGAGAGAAATTTACTAATGTGTTTATATTTGTATCATTATAGCGTCACTTGCATACATTTGCCCGTGGGCAGCAAATGGCTGTACGTGGGCACCGAGAAGGGTAACATACACGTTGTTCACATAGATACATTTGCACTTAGTGGATATATTATTAACTGGAATAAAGCAATTGAAGTGTAAGTTCTAAACGTCAAATGCACCAAACTGTTTGACAAGCTCGCAGAGATTTCGGACAGCAAAACTTGAGTTAAACGTAGGCTATACTATATAGGAATACTAAGTAGGACGTAGGAGCACACACATTGAGAATAGAAAATGTTGGAGAAAGGATTTGCAGAGATTTGGAAAGCAAAACTTGAGCTAAACGCAGGTTATACTATAGAAATACTAAGTGGAACGCAGCAGCACACATATTATGTACAGACAGTGTTGTAGAAAGGATTTGCACAGCTTTTTACTTGGTCCAGCTGCTCGAAAACTTCGTGTATAAGCTCGAGAGCTACTTATGCCTTTTGCACACATGAAAAATCAAGAAATCAAACTAATGGGATCCTAATGGCTGTCTAAATTGATTCACTTGAGCCGGCTAATTTTTCACTCTGTATGAAGATTTCTAACAAGTAGCTTCATTCAAAAATCAAAGAAGAACGACAACTTTTTACTTGGTCCAGTTGCTCGAAAACTTTTGTGTATAAGCTCCAAGAGCTTCTTATGCCATTTGCACACATGAAAAGTGAAGGAATCAAACTAATGGAATCTTAATGGCTGCTTAAATTGCTTCACTTGTGCCTGCCGAGCCTTCAAGCACTAGGAAGATTTCTAACAATGAACTTCCCTCAAAAATCAAAGGAGAACAGCAATCTATAACTTTTTGCATAGACATCCTCCACTCATATGCTCTGTAAACAAATTCCTGGGATTGTTTTTCCGTGCGCAGGAGCAATCATAACTAACTAATCAAATCTTTGAACAAAAACTCACCAAGAATCCAGGAGCTGCTCTAATGTTCCTTACAAATTGCTGACGTGAAGACTCTTTTCGTATATACAAATCAGACTTAATCAGATCTTTACCCAACAACTCATGAGCAATTTGTATCTACATCTCAAGCACCTTTTCCAGCCGGCACAAAGATTCTCTAGACAGCTCATTAAGTAAACAAATTTCAGAGTTTCTTTATTCGTGCGCACCCGCCAAAACAACAAACTACTGAGATCTTTGTAGAAAAACCCTCAGGAGCGGCTGTGTCATGTTGCTTACAAATTGGAGTGAAGATTCTTTTCTTATATACAAGTCCAGAAATTAGACTTAATCAGCTCTTTACACACAAACCCATGAACAAGCTTGCACAAAGATTCTCTTCTTGGCTTTTCAAAGACTCATCATCAGTGGTTTTTACAACCGAGGTCGTGCCAGAACCGCCTCAAGTTTTGATCCCCAATGATTACGGCCTTTGGCTACTGTTCTCCAGTCTCCAACTTGTCTTCAAAGACTGCTCATTAAGTAATGCTTTCCGGCTTCTACATTGTTAGTTTGGGATCAAGCCTATATTAATCGACTGAATCCGTAAGAGAGTAAAAGAGGAAGCATTACAATGATGCCTATTCGGACAAATGCTGTCCAAACCTTTTCTAAACAACAACCAAGAAGCAGCTACTTCTTTTAGAGTATTACTTTCTTATCTTATGCTCTTTAAAAGAATGTTTACTTACTAGTAAATGGGTTTCTTCTTCTTAGATTTCACTACCCCTAGTAGGGCATAGAGCAGCAAAAGATTCGCATGTTCATCTTCGTTTGAATCCGTGTCATTTAGCATTTTATAAAATTTGGAAAGCAGTTGTTTGGATGAGTAATGAGCTCAATGACTGATTTCCAGTCTGGGGCAGTGACCTACTTTTGAAGCCTGAGAGCTGCCGTGGACCATTTGGGTCAATGCCAACTTTTCTTCTGCCTACTCTTGTCCAAAAAGCACGCAACCCAAAACATAACTTGAGTCCCCCAGCCTATGTTGGGGGTTTGTTAACGAAGCTTCCTATCTCGGCCTGCTTGCTCCGCTGGAGGTATTTCATTTTCCTTCTACCACCCATATCTCATATCTGGGAGGCTTTCCCCCATCCGTCAACTGGGAACGCGCCTTCTGGGGATTTCAGGCTTCTCACGATGGGTTTGACAGATTGCTAATTTCTGCGACCAAAGCTAATAAACCTGTTTCTTTGCTATTTCATAGATATAACGGGAAAGATAATAATTGTAGTAAATTCTGTTAAGAAGAACGAACTTGCTACGTATGGAAGAAAATTTAGAAAAGTCAAAAGGAGATCCAGATATGTATCTTAAATTTTTTGTATGAATAGGCATAATATAGGATTCATTGCAGATGACCGGAAGCAAGAATATTTTAATGAAGTGCGGAAAAGAACAGATAATAACATAGCAAGAGAGCGAGCACAATGCTTTAAGACGCAACTAGGAATGGCATCGGGGGCAGGGCAGAAGGATGATTTAACGGACAGTACGGATTGCAACACGTTGGTTTTAAAGATTTCAGGATAAGCAATAAGATTAGAATGAGGAAGGCTATAGGGATAGTTATGGTCAGTGTTATTAGGGTGATTTGAAAAAAATTGGCAAATAAGTCGGCGATTTCAGAATTATTAGAAGAGCTTACATTTTTGAAATATAGCGATGCAGGAAATAAGGAAGATTTACGTTTTGAATTAACAAAAGAAAAAAATTTTTTGGGATCACTACAGACGTTAAGCCGACAACGGGAAAAATAATAGCACCATATGGATTTTATGCGTCAAATGGTAGCGCTCGCTCTAATCATTCCCAAATGAGCAAGATTTAAAAGAAGTAACTTGGTAACACTCAATCCACCTATTAAGAAACTTACAGACTACCTAGGTTGATAGGTAGCTAAGGGCGGCTTAGGCCTGTACCGGCCCGTTGTGAAACCGCGGAGCCTTCTCCTGAGATAAAACAGACATACATGGACTTTTGATCAACTTCAACTTAACCACACTTTTTGCTCCAGCAATCTCAATCTTGTCAAGCAGCGTTAACCACACCGACAACTACTAATCATATTTATCTGCCTTACAGGGTTAGAACTAGTCATCCAGGTGCTGTGATTGCGTTATGTGATAATCCATTAGATGCAAACAAGGTGACCGCCCAAACCCCCAATTAAACACATCCATCAAATATAACAACTTCTTAACGTTTCCTCAAACAGTTGCTTATTGCATTTGAATGTGGGCTGCTTGTATTATGGGATCTTAAAGCTAAAGCAGCGGAATTTCGATGGCAGGCAGCTGAGGCTGTCAAATCTTTGGCCTGGCACTATGAGGGCAAATACTTTGTCTCATCGCACACAGACGGTTCCATATGCTCTTGGCCCACTAAGTTGCAGCCAAAGCCGCAATCTCAAGTTTGTCCGCATGGTAAGTGTTTGGATGTCAGTCTATCAATTATAGTACTTATACCCGCTCCTTCCTTTTAGCGAAAATCAACAAGGATGGCATTGCGGAAAAATGTAAGGCGATTTATAAAGTTGACTTGAAGTCCAGCGCAACTGGGTAAGTCGAAGGCTGTCCTGATTTTGTGTCCCTACTATGTAGAACTTCTATTTTGTGCTTGCAGCGAAACCTATACCATTTTCTCTGGTGGCATGCCATCCGAGAAGGGCTCAAAATCGAATTGCATCACTGTAATGGTGGGCAAGACAACAACTGTTTTGGAAATGGAGCATGCCGTTTGCGATTTTATTACACTATGCGAAAATCCCTGGCCTTGTGGTAAGCAAAGTCTCCGAAATCCAAGTTGTCACTAGCTAATCTTTTGTTTCTTTTCTTGGCGCTTCTATAGAAACCCAGGAGCCCTATGCGATAGCTGTGCTACTTCAATATGACTTAGTATTAATAGACTTATTAACACCCGGTTTTCCATGTTTTGAATCGCCTTATCCAATGGACTTACACGAATCACCTGTTACATGTTGCACATATTTAACCGATTGCCCTTCGGATTTGGTTCCTGCTTTTTATTCAGTAAGTCCTAAGGCCTCATCTTTATACATATCGTGACTAAAACTTTTATTTATTTTTTTCCAGGTTGGTCGCACAACGACAAGTAAAAAAACGGGCTTCTCGGAGCGTGAATGGCCCATATCAGGCGGTGAATGGTCACCAGCCTCATGCAGTTACTCAGAGATTGTCATTACAGGTCATCAAGATGGCAGCCTTAAGTTTTGGGACTCTGGCGCGGGCACACTGCAGGTGCGTACCATAATACCTTACAATCTAAATCATACAACTTTAAAATATGTTTTTTTAATGCTCTTCCAGATTTTATACAAACTGAAGACGGCCAAAATGTTTGAGAAACCACGTCATGTGGCACATACGGACAGTGACAATCCGCTGGCCGTACAATTGATTTTCCTTTGTTCAGAGTCCAGGCGTTTGTGCGTTGCCGGCGCCATGGGTCAGGTGATGTTGTTCAAGTTTCGCAAGGTTGAATCCACCTCGGAGGTTTTAGTGCTGGAGATACCAATACTCTATGAGAATTTTGATGACATTTATGGCACAAGTCCCGAGTGTGATTTTCTCACCGGTCATCAAGTGCAAAAAACTGATTCTAGTGATGCCGAAAAGGTAATAAGCTAAGCCGGTAAACACGCGAACTACATTAAACTGGCTATATATATATAGTATATATGTACACCCAGGAAGCTATAGTTTCTATAGCAAAGCTAGACACACCCCTAATCAAAGCAGGGGTATTACACAGCGGAAGACGCTCATTAAAATTAAGTATAATTTGTTTGTGTTGCTTAGCTATTTAGTAGTATATCGATTAGGCGTATTCCGGAAGAACTTTAATTAAGTCTTAGGCGTGTTTTGATGTATACCTAAGGCATACACTTTTGACATTGACATTGAGCAACGTTAGCTACTAAATTAGTTATTATGTAAATCAGGCTTTCTTAGTTTAAGACACGCGTGAAAAAGTAAGAATAATAGAAACTCTGTCTGTATGACAGAGTGAGGTTAGGTTGGGTAAACTTTAAAAGGTAAAAATAAATTGTATTGTAGAAAATAAAATTCAAACCCCATCTGCTATAAACTGTTTCGTAATATACTATAAGCTAGACTCGGTAGACTTTTTGTATGTAATTATGTGAACATCTTTTGTATAGTAGCTTTATTTTAGCATAACTCTTTTGTAAGAATGCTGGTACTAGCTATAGTGACTAAAATCGTTCTATAGACGTTTGTGGAATCGAATTTTGTTAGTAGGTCATCATCTCTGCCATGTCTCTCTCTATCTGTTGTATGCAGGCTGACCAGTTCAAAAGAATAAGAACTGATTTATATTTTAAAATCATTTCTTTTTTAGTTTCCATGCAGTTAAGATATAAAACATCATTCAAATTGCGACTTCAGGCAGTTCTTTTTGCCGAAAAAAATTACAGAATATGCTGTTGTATATAATATATAAAAAAATCGAGTTCTAAAACTTAATATTATTATCAATAGCATGCATAGCATTTGTGCAAAATTTTTGTCCAAGCTGGCAACTCCTTCCTTTAACGTGCATATAAGGCTACATTACGTATACGTAATTTAATGTTTAAGTCTTATTATTTTCAACTACACTTGAAACTAAAAAAAAAAAAAATTATACTATATTATTATTTATAATGATAGAAAGCATAGCATTTTCGCCAAATATTTGTCCAAGATGGCAACGTCTACGTTTAACGTCCGTGTAATGTTATATTGCGTATACGTAATTTTTTTTTTAGTTTTATAATTATACCCTGTACTTGAAAGTACAAAGAGTATACTAGATTTGTGAAGGAAACGTGGCAGACCCCAAGACCTTTATACCAAAATAATCATAACCTCTGGTAGCGATTGACCCATGTCCGTCCGTCTGTATGAACGCCTAGATCTCGAAGACTAGAAAAGCACATATTTCCTCAAAAGATAAAGTTTGTTAAATCATGTCAAATCTTTTCCCGATCCCCCGCAGTAGATTTTCGCTGTTTTTTGCCACTCCGTTTAATACTTTCATCTGAAATTTCACAGAGTGATGGTTCCACGCTTCTGTGTGTCAAAAATGAACAAAATCGGATAGCTGGAAAAGTGAATTTTGGGCTCAATCCACTAAAACGTAACTTTTTACGTCTTCTTAGTAGGCATACTTCTTTATGATGAAAACATTTTTTTAATGACATCTCTAAGATGTTTTCAATTAGATTTTGGCCAGAGTTTCTGGTTGCAAACTCCATAAATGCAATATTTTTCACCCTAAAGTATGATTTTTGACCTTTTGTTCCGTGATTTATAGCGTTATAAGACTGAAATATCCTGTTGCGGCAAGTAGATCCTTCGAATATGGGTACGAATCGTAGCTGATGTAATTTTACATATTCCTATGCACATACGTGACCAGATATATTACACGTAATATCCTTCCACATAATATTAATATCAGACCATATTATGAAGGGTTTTCGGCAATCGATTCGTTCTGAACATATGTTAAAATTATACCTTATGTCTTGCAATTCTTGTTTAATACCATCAGATTATCCAATTTTGACGTTTTCCATCAAACTCAGTTTTCTTCGATCCCTTTTTATAAATATTTTGAGCAATTGTATAATGTAGTACATGAGCTTTGGCATACCATTAATAAAAGGTGATTTTCAGGCGTTACGGTCCCATATTACGATTCGGAACGCTTCATTTTTTTACACAGATTAGTAATAATAAGAATTGATTCTGATATAATATTTTTGAAAGTTATCTTATAATAAGTATCCAACTGCTGGATGGCTCATTTAGATCATCCTCCAATTTTAGGAAATTCACTCCTGCCTTTGTTTATTGAGTAGGTTTCTAGATTTTTTAAAAGTTTGTGATGTCTAATTGAAATAACGAAAATTTTAATCACTTTTTACCCAGATGACAGGATGATTTTTTTTTCTTTTCTGGTCTTCGTGCTATTTTTCAATATCCGCATGCATTTTTGACTATTGTGATATCTTTATCGAGTGAGATATGTAAAAAAAAAAATGTATGCACATAAAAAATATTTTCCATGAGGTAGTTATAGGTAAATAAGTTAAGAATGAAAAAGAAAAACATATTATATATATAAATACATTAGGGCGTGCAAATTTGTATGGACCAAAAGAACATTTTTGGGCTCACAGCGATTTTGATTCTTTGGGTCATTCTAAGCAACTTTGCCCAAGAAACTGTGGGTCTAAAAGGAATTTCGAGTCGCCCACTTTTTTAAAAAAGTTTTTTTTTAAATATGCAAAAATCGACTTAGACATTCTATGAAAATTTTCAAAAATCGCAATTTTTTCATTAGGCGAATGTGTATTTAGGGGTTTTTGAGATCGAAGAATCCATTCCGAGGGCGCTATAGTGTATTTTTTCCAACAAAATGTTGCGAAAATCTACCAATATTTCACTTTTTCGTAGTGCCATCTCAAATTTGAAGTTTCCCAAAATATACAATGAAAACAAGAATATTTTTAAAAATTTGAACTTAATGTTTATGTATAAATATAATTATTAGAAAAGCATCAAATTAACTTATTTTATAGTCTTTATTTTGAGCCTTTATACTGAAAAAAAATCACCCTGTATACAAATATTAAACATAACGCTCTTTGTTTACAGACGGAGTCACTAAAGGTGCGCTTTGGGGCACAACGCAAACCGCCAGGATTTCAATCACAATTGGTTTGCCTGACCACGGGCCCAAATCGTCGTACCGTGCAGGTCACTTCATTGTGCATCAATTCCAGCTATGGGCTGTAAGTAAAAATTGAGTAATCTTCTATACTTGAAAAATGGAGTTATAAACATAAACATATGTACACACACATACATACACACACAGAGACACACAGACAAACACACGCATATAGTACAGCAACAAACACAGCTTAGGAATTGCCATTGCTTGGTCCTTGACATTTTCAAATCGGAAAAACTAAAACAACAAATTACATACATAGAATTAGTCTAGTTTGTATGTATTTCGTATTCGTATGTACAAGTACATAGTACTTATATACTTACTACTACTTACAACTACTTACAACTTACTATATGCATGACGTTCTCAAGCGCCTGAACAACAAACACACACACATACTATATACGTATATAAATAAGTAAGTGTGTAAGTGTGTGTACCAAGTAGCCATAGTGTTAGCTGTACCGACCGACTTTGAGTTGGACGTAAAAACCCCTTCGTATATCCCCCCCATACACCTAGGCAAAAGCGTTTAGCGAATTTTCTTTTATTTTTTTTTCTGGTATTTCTTTTATTTTCTTGCGCACCGTTGCAAAAGCTTTTAGATTTATTATTATTTTGTTACATTGTGTTGTTGTGTAGATTATGCAACAGTTGCAAAAAAAATACTAATTTTAGTCTTAACTTCGGTTAACCGAAGCTCTTCATGTATTAATTGTATTATGGTGTCTACTTTTGTCCCGCTCAACTTTGTGTTATCGATATGATGATTGTTAATCGATATGTTAAGCAATAAGTGTTAAATGGCGCACCTTCTAGGCTTAAAGCTGCAAAAAAAATTTAGTCTTAACTTCGGTAATCCGAAGCATGCAAGTTCTTCATATATTACCATATTATGGTGTCTATTTTTGTTCCTCTTAACTTTGTGTTTTGTTATCGATATGCGCTGGTTAATCGATATGTTAAGCAATAAGTGTTAAATGGAGCCACTTCTAGGCTTAGTGTCTATTTTTGTCCCCCTCAACTTTGTGTTTTGTGTTATCGATATGAAATTGTTAATCGATATGTTAAGCAATAATTGTTAAATGGCGCACCTTATAATCTGGAAAGCTTTTATGTTCTTAGCTCTTTTTGTGAATTACATAGCCAGATCAAAAAAAAAAATTGATTTTGTACTACGTATCCAAGATCTGTCAAGGTTTTGAGACAGCCTTAAAAAAAATACAAATATATGGCTCGACTGCAGCTGTCCAACGATGTTTGGAGAGTCGCTGTTTGTGAATTCGAGGTTCAGAAACACTCCGTGGATTAATATATATATCTGATGTCTACTTTTGTCCCGCTCAAATTTGTGTTTTGTGTTATCGATATGAGCTGGTTAATCGATATGTTAAGTAAAAAGTGTTAAATGGAGCCACTTCTAGGCTTGGTAGTAGTAGTAGACACTCTTGTCCTTCTCAACTTTGTGTTTTGTTATCGATATGAGATTGTTAATCGATAGGTTAATTAATAAGTGTTAAATGGCGCACCTAATAGACTTAAAAGCGGCACCGCATCTAAGCTTCAATTCGGAAAGCATTTATGTTTTTTACTCTTTTTGTGAATTACATTACCTGATCAAAAAAAAATCGTTTTTTTCTACTACGCTTCAAAGATTTTAAGATATCCTTAAAAAAAAGATAACATTAAAAAATGTCGTTTGACATCTAACGATGTTTGGAGAGTCGCTGCTCTCGAATCTGAGGTTTACAAACACCCAACTCTTGAGAGTTTTGGGATAACCTCAAAAAGTTCAAGAAAATACGTTATTCGAGTTTTGCTGTTCGATGTTGATCATTATATGTTTAAATATATCGAAATTTGGGATAAAAAAAAACAAAAAAAATCCCAAAATAACTGGTAGAAATTAATTTATTGACGTAAAGTCAGATGTTCGAGCTCAAAAATCGATTTTTTTTAAATACCTTGTTTAATAGCTGATTCCGATAAAAAAAGTAAGAAAAGTCATACAGAATTTATAAACTTCATAAAAAATGTCTGCTCAATTTTCTTGAAAAAATAATTTCAAAAAAGGCTAGGTTAGGGCGGCAGTTGGGACTGACGTTTCAACTCAATTATGCCAAGGATAGGCGTGGTTTCCTACCAACCAGTGTCCCATGGTGGCACGGATAACAGATGAGCACTGGGCTCTATTCAGGCAGCAAAGTTTTTTGGTTCTTTTACTGCAGTATGTCGGCAGGTTTGCCGCGAGATCCTGCACGTGTTCGATATCCGATTCCACGTTTTATTTGCTCAGAGAGCGAAAATATGTTGTGTCGTGTTCTCAGTGTACAGCTGGCCATCGGTATACCCAGGCCCTCCTTGTCTTGAAGGAGGATGCTGATAGTTCCTTTTCTAACCAGTTCATCCGCAATACAATTTCCCTCAAAGTCCCTATGTCCTGGGACCCATATCAGGGGAATTGAAAACTGCTCAGCCATCTCCCTAGAGACAAGCGGCAGTCATTCACTGACTTCATACACGAAGTCATCGAAACTAGGGACTTAATAGCCGCTTGGTTGTCCGAATAGATACAAATGTTCTTATTTCGAACTTGTAGGTTTCTTATTGTTTTTAAAGCGTCCCGGATTGCAGTGACCTCTGCCTGAAGAACACTGCAGTGGTCCGGGAACCGAAAAGCAGTTCTAATGTTGAAATCCCTAGCTTGGAACCGTCCGTGTATACCTTTATCGAGCCCGCTGGGCCTGGTACACTCCTCCCTGGTTGGAATATAGGCTCTGAACTTTAGTTATAAAATGTTCCCGCGGTATGCAATATCTGTGCTTTCGGGGTTAAGGGAGTTCCTCTTAAGAATCTTTGCATGACCAAAGTCTTGATCATTCCATTTTTTCGCCTCTATCATGCATAAAGCTGATAAAATGGCTTGTTGTTTCCCCACCTTGTTCAGTGGTAGGAGGTCTAGAATAGCATTTGAAAAAATGTGGATTATAGAACTCTAGAAAACTTAAGACCTGAAGAATTTGTATTGAACTGGTCTACAAAAAAACCAAGACAATCTCTAAACAACTAGTGAAATTAAACTTTTTTGAGGTTAAGTCCGAGCTTCGAGCTTGAAAACCCATTTTTTTTAATATGTGCTTGCTATCGATTCCGATAAATAAAAAATTCAGAAGAACCATCCAGAATTTATAAACTTCAATTTGATATATCAATTCAATTAGATTTATTACATTAAAATTAAGTTAAATTTTCTTGGAAATATACATTTTTCTTAATTTTTTGACTTTAGAACTGCAGAAAATGTAGATCCTGAAGAATTTACCATGAATTGGTTAACCAAAAAAAAAAAACCAAGATAAATAGCTAGTGAAATAAAATTTTCTGAGGTTAAGTCAGACCTTCGAGCCCGAAAATCGATTTTATTCTCTCGACTCCTATAAAAAAAAAATAAACGAGCCATACAAAATTTATTTATTCAATTTCAATTCTATTTATTATATCAAAATGTAAATTTTTATGACTTTTTCTGTTTAATATTTTTGGAAATATAAATTTAAAAAAAATGTAGAACTTCAGAAAATGTTCTCACTTATTAACTTATTTAACAGAAGTCTAGTGCAAAGAACTTAAAATAAATTTTTCAACAAGATTAAATTAAAAAAGTAGACCAAAGTTGTTGCCGACTAAAAAAATATTTCTCATACCCAGTCAAGCGCATTTTTTTTGTTGCCTAGTGTAATTAACTAACTATGGCGCCGAAAGAGAAAAACAAGTGTTGATAAATAAACGTACTCTTGCTTCATATCGATGGCGATAAATTTTTATCGATGCGCCAGCTAGCTGCTTGATTTATTCACAATTATATAAAAACTAACTAACTAAATAAATTACTACATGAAGAGAATATTTCGAAAAAAAAAACCTTTTTTTTTTTTTAAAGAAAACTTTTAGCAGTAGTAGGTAGAAATTCGAACCCCCTAGTTAAGGTCCAAGCTTTTTATTGTCATGGCAAAAATGTAAACGCTGTATTTGTATGCGTGCGTGTGCGTGTGTGTGTGTGAGAATCTGTGAGAGCGTGTTTATGCGTATGTGTTTGTAGTGTATTATATTATTTGTTTTGATTTTGTTTTTGGTCTGGAAACGATTTGTATCTTGATTTGTATGCCGTTTTCATGCCGTTTTTCTGTTTTTAGAATGGCTTATGGTACCGAATATGGACTTGTCATAATTGATATAATCCAAAAAATTTGCCTATTGAGTGTTGCATGTCCCGATCTGTATGGCGCACATGATCCTTACTCGAGAACACCAAAAAGTCCAAAACGCATTGAAAATAAAGAGGAGCAAAGCCGTTCGCCCAGTTCAGATCAGGTAAGTGCGCTCCAAGCTCATTAACACACACACACAAACACATATATATGTATATATATATATATGTAAAATACCATCACACATACACACACGCAGACAGTTTACACTATAAAAGTGTGTTAGTAATAGCGCCAAATAAGTATGCTACAATTTTTTTTACACATATTACAATGTTTTACAACTCAACACACTCACACACCCAAACACGTTACAATAACAGCAATAACAAGTACTACATAATAATAGTATATACAATTTAATGACATATGCATACAATTACATACTAGCTATGTATGCAACAAGCTTTGATTTTTAAACAAGACATTTTTTTTATTTTTGGAAACAAAGTAAATATTACGTATACGCCTAATTGGTAGATGCGATATTTTTTTTTTGTTTTAAGCAAACACATTTTTTTATAGTTTTAATACATTTTAAGAATTCTTAATATTAATTTTTGGCGCTTTTTTCCATGTCAGTTACGGATTAGACATATTAAAGAGAACATTATCTTAGTTGGGGTTTGTGGTCGAGAAGATTTTAATGAATAAAATTAAGTAGCCGATAATAAAAAATTTCCTAAAAAGAAACATCGTTTTAGAGTCCTTATAAAAGTTTGAGAGAAAAATAGTAAAGTTTTTGATTCAATCTTTTAAATATATAAATGAAATTTTTAAGAAATAAATAATACAAAATTGTATCTACTAATTATATAAATTAAATTTATAGAAAATAAATACACTATAAAAAAAAAATTTTTCGAGTACATTTTTATGCAAAATAATTTTTTAAATATTTTTGCCTAAAATATGGTTATAAAGAAAAATTTAAATTTATAACATTTAACTGTTATTCGCATTCATCGATAAATTATATCGATCAACATATTAGAAACTTTAACGCATATACATTTATTATTTATCAAAAAAGTTATGCATACAAATTACGTACACGTTCCGACACGAATCTGTACTAAAAGCAAACTTTATGCGTCGTGATTTTTCTTGTTCTTCTTGATCTTTTCATTCAACAAAAAATCGTAAAAAGTAACACAAAATTTTAGAATTTTTAACTAAAGCAAATGCGAGCCAAGAAAATTTTATTCAAAGTTTCTTATATCATTTTATATGTCAAAGGATACTTAGTATGTAGTTTGATCGCTTATCGAAAATTAATATGTGGATTTCTGTCACGAATCACAAAATGCAGCTTCGATAGAACTTATCGATATATAAGCAAGTATGCAAGCTCTTCATGTTTTAATATATATTGGTATATTATGGTGCCTACTTTTATCGCGCTCAACTTTGTGTTTTGTTATCAATATGCGCTGCTTAATCGATATGTTAATTAATAAGTGCTAAGCGGCGCTACTTCTAGCATTAAAGCCGGAGCTGCATCTAAGCTTCTGGAATTGTTGATTACTAATTCGGAAAGCTTTCATGCTTTTAGCTCTTTTTTTTTCTTTAATATAATTTTCTGTCACGAATCACGAAATGCAGGTTCGATAAATGGATCGATATATAAGCAAGCATGCAAACTCTTCATGTATTAATGATATATATTGATATACATTGGTATATGTCTGGGTGACTAGTTTTGCCACGCTCAATTTTGTGTTCTGTTATCGATATGCGCTGGTTAATCGATATGTTAAGTAATAAGTGTTAAATGGCGCTACTTCTTGGCTTAAAGCCGGAACTGCATCTTGCTTCTGGGATTGCTGATTTCGAATTCGGAAGCTTTTGTTTTTTTTTTTAAATATAAATTTCCGTCACGAATCACGAAATGCAGCTTCTATAGAACTTATCGATAGATAGGCAAGCTGATGATTATTGAGTACATAGTTGATGGAAAATTCGAATAAATAGAAAATTTTGTTACGAATTACAAAATAAAGCTTCGATAAAACTTATCGATATATAATCAATCCAATGTGTGTTTTTTAATGATCTGCTCGGCCATTATATTTTCTTATTTATTATATAGTTTATCGAAAGTTCGCATAAATACTTGTGTCACAATTCAATAAAAAATTTTATTCGTTAAAACTTATCGACAAATAGGATACATTCTATAAGCAATATGCATATTTTCAGTGATACTCTGCTATTGAGTACATAGTTAACAGAAAATTCAAATATATATAAAATTCGGTCACTAATCACAAAAAGAAGATTCGATAAAATTTACCGTTATACATATAAGCAAACTGAAGGCTTGTGGTTGTTTTTTAATGAACAGCTCGGCTTTTAAAATACTTTTTGACATTTAGTTACATCGTTTATCGTTAATTCGAATACCAAGTTCTGTTACGATTTATAAAATATAAACTCGATAAAATTCATCGACTAATAGGATACAAACGTATATGCTTTTTTTGTGATACTTTACTATTTAGTACATAGTTAATCGAAAATTCAATTCCTTTTGATATTTAGAACATATTTTGTCGTGAATTCGAATACCAAGTTCTGTTACGATTTATAAAATATAAATTCGATAAAACTGATCGATAAAAAGTCAAACTAATGTATACATATATGCATTATTTGGAAAACTCAATTAAATGTGAAATTCTGTCACGAAGCACAAAATCAAGATTTGATAAAAATTATCGATATATAGCAAACTGATGACACTTTTATGTGTTATTTGCATGCTACATAATACATAGCTTATCGAAAGTTCAAATAACAATTTCTGTCACTATTCATAAAACATAACTTCGATAAAACTTATCGATGCAGAAGCAAATATATCAAGACATTTTTTATTGTATTTTTTGTATTCTTTTTGGGTATTCTAACCTACACCGACTGTCAAAAATTAAATTTTTTTGGAATATTACACAATTTGCTCTATAAAAACTTCTATCGAAATTTTTATCTTAATTTCAAACATCAATCCTAAAGTTACTATTCGGATCTTCTTGTTAAAATTAAATCGATAACAAGTTCTACACTTTGTAACTGACTGATCGCAAAATAACTCGATTTCAAAAAAAAATTATTCTGAAAGTAATTATAAATAATTGAAAAAAAAAATAATAATATTTACCAATACATTAATCGATGCGATAAAATTTAAAATTAAATCGATAACAAGCTCTAAACTTTTCAAATGATTTGACCACAAAGTAGCTCGAGTCCTAAAATATTGGTCTTTGAAAATAATTATAAATTTATTGACTATTTTCCCAATAGATCAATCATTCGGGTTTCTTTTAAAAATTAAATCGATAACAAGTTCTTCACTTTTTAACTGACTAGCTCGAGTCCTAAAAAAAATGTCCTAACAGATACGATAAAATGTATCTACATTTTTTGGGCTACATTTTCCATTGCAATTACTGAAAAACTATTGGATACAAAAATGTAAAGTCTCAAAAACTACATAATTCAGTAAATGTGTCCACATACTTATACTACAAGAATTTTATGTACTCAAGAGTTATATATCGAGTACGAGAGAAGTTCTTCTAGATTAGATTTGGTTTCAGTAAACCCAAATTTTATTTAGCTGAATATTTAGTGCTCTTTAAAATGTCTTCTAGTCTGTAGCCTGACATGGAAAATTTTGAGTTGCAAAATTAGTGTTGTAAAACACTAAAAAAAACGTTTTTTGGTTAACAAACACACAAACAGCAAACATGCAAATAAAAAAATAAAAATGAATGCACTGCTTTGAATTATTTTTTATGCTGTCAAAATTTTTCTCACTTATTATTAATTTTTTTTATTTTTTTCTTACATAAAAATTTCACCTCTTTCACATAAACACACACACATAGAAACATACATACGCAAACCAGCATATGATTAATTTTACGTCTAAATATTTACTTACACATTTATAGCTTTTTATATATACATAAAAACATACAACTACTTTAAAACAATAACAACAACAACTACTTCATACTTGGTAGTAAAATTTTTTAATAATTTTTTTTCTAGTGTGTGCATTATTATTATATTTTTATGCCACAGGTTCCCCCAAAAAACTCCTTAAAGTATATTATATAACATATAAGTACAAAAATTGGGTGCTGCTTGGCTTAAAATTACTTAAATATATATATTAAAATATATATAATAATTATACATAAATACCATAAGTTAAACATAGTAAAAGTAAAAAGTATTTACTACATGTAACATTTATTTTGTATTAGTATTAACTTATTTTTTTTTTTGGTAGTCAAATTGGTAGTTAAAATTTTGCTCTCTACACAAATGCATTGTTTATTAATTATATTTCTATATATAAAACATACAAACTTTAAACAATTGAATACTATATATATAATAACTATATATTTTTTATATTTTAATTTATGGTTTGCGTTACCCTTTTTTTTTACCTTTGGGTTATAAACGCTTTCATACAAACTTGAAAAGTTTTTTTAAAGCATAAGTATATAAGCTGGTACTATATACTACTATATATATATCATTTTTGAACCAGTTTTTAGTTTTTTTTACGACTGCGTTGTATTTCTTCAATATCATTTGCCGCAATCAGACATAATTCTATCAAAAAAAAAAAAAAAACTAAATGCATGCACAGACCAGGAACCAGTACCAAAAACCGTACCTAAAACTCAGCTCGCGTTAGGTCCCCCATTATATAAGTATATAATATACTACGCTATATACTATATACATGAGCACAAACAACAACAACAACAAGCATTGGGTGCGCCTTAAGCATTTTTCATGCTCTTCGCTCTTCTGCCCAAAAGCTACTACTATTTGCTGTATCTACTACTATTTCTACTACTATTACTACTGCTACTACTACTTACACATTTTATGGCAGTTACTGCTCATTGTTTTTTTTTTTTTTTCTTTGTGAATTGTTTAAACAAATGCACACAACTGCAGCATGGTAAATCATTAATGATTGATTGTACAAAAAAAAATGTATAAAATTTTAAAAATTTCAAACTTAATTAGCTGCAAAATTTTAATTCATGCACGTTTAATTGACTAACTGATTAATTGATTGTTAATTGGCTTATAAACGCTCTTTAAAAAAACTGTTATACACAACTACTACGTCAAGTTTTCATATATACAGCTCATTGTTTGATTGTTGTATAATACTTAGTACACTTAACTACATTGATTGATTGATGGCAGCTCCAGTGTTGGTGTGTTTTTCGTTAGGCCTTAACTCTACTCAACTTCTTCTATCGCTGCTAAACTACTATCTCTTAACTACAAAGCTCATTAAAAATATAACATCTATATAACACATTCGTACATAGTACATATATTTGATTGATTATTTAATTGATTTAAACTCAATTAGTTATTACTAAATATTATAAATTTAAAAACAAAAAACTAAATTGCCTTGCCTGTATGTGTGTGTGTGTATGTATGTGTAAAAAAACTGTTAAACAAAGCTGTTATATTTTTTAACTGTACACATATTTGCATGTATAACAGTTACTATTAACGCGTCAACAAACTGTTATACGCAAACTGTCATCACTAACTACACACACGCACACAAACATGCGCATGTATAACAGTTGTCTATATAAAATTCTTGCCTTAAAAAAAACAAAAATCCCGCGAATGTCTCCAAAATATGTTGTACATGTAGTTGGTACTACCCCCCCTCCCCCCAAGTTATTCGCTCATACACACACGCCCACAAACACACACACACATACAGCTATACACGTGTAAAAACAATAACAAAAAAAACACACTCTTTTGGTAAAGCGCATTTACAAGGTGTTCTAGTTTTATAAGCCTAACTATTATACAAACAAAAAAAATCACCCTTTAAAAGCGGAGCTATGGCAACTCTGCTTGCAGGCGTTAACTGTCTGCCAAATACTATACTAAAAAAATTGTTTTATGTGTGCGTCGTCTTATCTAAGTTACGCCCATTTTGTCCTTATCACAAAAATTTCTCAAAACCGCCTTAATCTAGCTAAACGATACAACTAGCCCGGACAGTCCATCAATTGAGTTCATACCCGAGGCAGCTGAGTCGTATGCCACAACCTCCGCGGCGGCAGCGCAAAGCGAGTCCAGCGCCTCGCGGCCCACATCGCCGACTAATCTCTTCGAGTCAACGCCGCCACAGCCCATTGTGAATAGCACCAAAGAGTCGCTAATAAGCGGCGCGGCCGCCTCCACAGCGGCAGCCGCTGCCCAGGCCCTGAGCAACCAAAGCCAGCTGGCCAAGAGTCCACAACGTGAAGAGGCCGCAACAGCTGTGCCTAAAGAGCTGCAGGATCGACGCAAGTCCATGTCCTGGAAAACGTTCAATTTGAAGCGTCAATTATCCAAAGTCAATATGAAGCTGGGTGGTCTTAATGTCAATACCGAGCTGGAGTCTATCAAGAATAGCTCTATATTTTATACGCCCAAGGAGAGTTCGCCGGAGGGGACAGGCGAAGATGGTTCGCCCAAAGATGCGCTGGCCATAGAGTGCAAGGAAGATGATGCGGGTCTAACAGCAGCCAGCGCCATTTTGAATTGTGATACGGTAGAGTCGTCAGCGGCGTCCATACCTACAGGCAGCAGTGCGCCGCTGGCGCGTGCCAAGTTTCGTACCTGCGAGACTGTGGATGCCAGCAGCTCAGCAGAGGTGGCCGCCAGCAGCAGCGGCGGCGGCAAGCGTGTGGACTTTGAAGAGCCAGCTGGTGGTGGTGAGGCTGCTGGAGAGCGACCCACTAATTTGCCGCTGACGGATGCACAAGGCGCACAGATGATGGCGCCATTAAAGCCAGCGCGTCAAAAATTTAAAGAGAAAACACGCGATCAGCGTTTGCTCTCCGTGCCCAATATAAAATATCAGGCGCGTGATTTACGTGGCGGCGTGCGTGCCATCAAAAACGATGTGTCGCCGCTAATGAGTGGAAGTTTAACCAAGAAGATGCGTAAGTATGATAACTAAAAAAAAAAAAAAACCAACAAGTGAGTTGAGAAAACAGTAAGAGAGCAAAAGAGAGAGTAAGCGAGCAAGTTTTAGTACAAGTGTGTCAAGAGAGAGCGTGCCCAAAAAAGAGAGCGTGAAGCTTTGTGTTATGCTGCTGCTGCTATGTTTTTAATGCATTTTCCGCTCTCACTCTCACACACATACACACACAGCTCCTCCACACAAACACAGCTACACCTTTACTTTACACTGACTGATGATTTACCATGTCCACGTTTGCGCGTTGTTGCCAAATTTCACTAAAAGAGAGCGACGTCTCGCTCTACCGCAAGCGTTCTGCCGCTTGTAGGCGTCTATTTTCAAAACTTTTAAGCGCTTATTTCTTAAGTCACTTTATTTATTGTTATTGTTTTTTTTTTTAAACCTTTTTTTGTTCTATTTTACTTTTATGGCTTACGCAAGTTGTAGCGTGTAGTAGTAAATATGTATGTTACAATGAAGCACCCTGTTTTAGCAAAAACCCCCCCCAAAAGTAACCCAAAATTTAGCGCAGCGCCATAAAGTATGCTACATTGCTTAAAAACTATGCTCTAACCCCTACCCCCAAACTAACTTTAGCTAGCACACCAAAAAGGACTTGAACCAAACTCAAAAATTGCAATTCGAACCAAAGTATTTAAAAAAAACTATAAAAATCAACGGCTGCTTCATTTTTGGTTGATTTTTTTGAAAAAATTGCATTTTGTGTAAAACTTTCTGTAGAGTTTTAGCTTAAACTGTACCAAACTACAAACTACTACAACAACTATAACTAGTGTACTACAACAACAACTATAACTACCTACTACTACTACAACAACAACACGTACATGTACAACAATGTTACGAAACGTTGCACCTAAGTTCTAATGTCCTAAATTCTTATGCTTCTTTCTCCTGAAACTAGGCAACGGATGCAGAAGAGCTGCAATACAACTGCCTTTATGTGATTGTATGGAAGTTCTTTGGTAATTCATTTAACAACAACAATCACCAACAGCAACACCAACAAAAACAACAACCACAGCCACAACACCTACAACAACACCAACACACTCATGCACTCTCGCACGGCAACAACAAAATAACAATAAAGCAAAATCCAAACAAACTCAAAAAAGCTAACACACTTGCAAAAAAAACACAAAATGGCGGCGTTTTTACTACTACTATTTTTAAGCGCCCCCCAACACACACACATTATTTAGCGCTTTATTTATATGTACATAAATATATATAAAAACATCTAACCATATATATATTTAACTGTGTATGTGTGCCACATTAACATCACCAAAGCCCAAGCCAAACCTGACTTTGTATGTGCGTATATGTGTGTGTGTGTCTTATAACTGTGCACTGTGCCGAATTTTACTGTTTGTTGTGTACGTGTACTCCTACTACTCTACCACTACCATTACTACTAAGTCATAACGTTACACAACACTTAAAGTCAGCGCAGCAAATACGGTCACTCTAACATGCATTAAACGCACTACAAGCCACAGCGATAACTTTCACACAATATCACCGCACTTTACAACACTGCTCAAAACAGCTGGCAACTCTGTGCCTGCTGCTTACTACTGCCAGTGCAGCGACGTACCCCAGCCAAACCACAACACACCAACGCATCAAATCCTGCTCAGTTTTAAAGCCAGTTAGAGAGAATTTTGCTGGGGCGGTTCTACGGTCTTTACTTTTTACAGCTCAAAAATGGATCATCAACTGTTATGTTTGCTCGATCGTTCTCGTTCGTACGTTGGTTTTTTCAAACTTCTACCCAGATTATACAAGTTTTGCGCATATTTGTTGCTATTTAGCGCCTAGTTTTTATATAACACTTTTAATTTAGCTTTTGGCTTAAGAAATTTGTTTCTTATATTCTGTTTCTTTTATTTGTGTTTTCCGTTCCACATTTTATCACTGTACATACTTCTAAATTTTTTCAGGCAATTTGCTTAAGTATAGTATATTATCTAACATATATAACTATAACTGTGTTACCTTTGACCCCATTATATACAATACATACGTCTAACTATGTATAACTCGTCTCTATATGTGTTTAAACCTTTACGTTTATTTATTTACATTTCGGTTTTTTTTGTGTATAATCAATCAAATTATTCGAAATTGATGCGCTTAACTTTATGCTCTATATAACAACATATAATATTATCATTACCATTTGTTTTTAAATGTTTTCTCTAACTTGTAACGAGTACTTATCACTAATTATCACTCTTAACATGCTTACATACACTACTTACTACCAATACTACTACTACTACTACTACTACTACTACTACCAAATAATACTACTACTACTATGTACTACTATTATATCTCATGTGTGTCTCTCTCTAAACGTTTCGCTGTATGTGTTTTTGTGATCAAATTGTTGCTTTATCAAAAATTCAAAAAAACAAAAAAAAAAGTATTTACCACAATCATGGCACCAACTAAGCTTTTAAAAATACTTTTGCCAAAATTTTGCGTTTGCTTTTCCTCATTGAAAATTTAAAAATATTATTAAGTAAATTAAAGTTATTTAAGTACACTCAAAAAAAAAAATGAAGCTATTTGCGGAGAAATTTCGTAAGCTTATTTGATATTTCCAAATTATTTCGTGTAGGTAGGTCCATAACTTATATAAAATTAGTTACTAGCTAAGCATATGGGAAATAATATTATATATGTTTAATATTATAAACCATTTCAATTAAGAAAAAAATTTTTTAAAACTAAAATAGAAAGTTTTTTAACGTCGTCGTTTGGTGTGGCTGCTGAATGGCGCAAGCAGCTTGATGTCGCTAGATGGCGCTAAAGAGTTGTCGCATTTAACAATCAAAAGCATTGGTCCCGTTAACTTCATTGAGTGCAACAAAAGAGAAAGAAACTAGCACCATGTCGATAGTTATCGCATACTCGCCTATCGACATCGACTAATGTTATTAGACCAAGTCGCGTTGTCTTCATTGAGTGTAACAAGAGAAAAAGAAACTAACCATGGTTGACGCTTCAATTTAGCACCGTGTTGATAGTTATCGCATACTTGCATATCGGTATCGCTCCTTTGATGCTGCGATGTGTTTACAATTGTATAAATATAATTTCAACGTATTTAAGGGGTTATATAGCTTGTGAGCCCGAAAAAGTGGACGATTTTTATAATTTTTTTTAAGTGCGTTTTAGTACTTTTATTAATAAGAGGCATATATCATACTGTAGCGTACCCTCGAAGAATACATTTGGTAATGGTGTTTTAATTAAAAAAAAATGTTATTATTTATTTTTGATATCGCTCCTCCTCCGAAACGCTTTTTTTTTGGAAGAGGCTTGCGGTGATCACGATAGCACATGAGCAGCTCAACTGAAATCAAAAAAATGAATTTATTATTGTAGAAAAATGTTTTTTAGAGAATCTGAACGGTTCATTTGCCCAAAAAGTTTTTTCTCCATATGAAAACCGCTTTGCATCGATTTTTAAGGGGTTCAAAAATTTAAAAAAAAATGCATTTCAGCGAACTATGCAAATATTTATGAAAGGTGAACCGTTCAGATTCACGAGGTTGTACATACGAACAATTTAAAAAATTGTTTAAGCAATTCGGTCAAATAGTTTTTGATAACCCCTTAAAATAATATTTTATACATTAAACAAGTATAATTCATAACGAAAACATTGTGAGAAAATAACAAAAACGATTGTATCTACTCAAAAAAAAAAAAAACAATTCCTACAAGCAAACCGATATTTATACCCTGTACCGTATGGTCCAAGGGTATATTAAGTTTGTGCAAGCCGAAAATGTATGTAACATATAGAAGGAGACGTCGGAGACACCCCAAAGTTACCTAAAATATGATCAGGGTGAATAGAGAAGTCGATATACCCATGTCCGTCTGTCCGTCTGTCCGTCTGTCCGTCTGTCCGTCCGTCTGTCCGTCTGTCCGTCCGTCCGTCCGTGTGAACGCCTAGATCTCAGAGATGGTAAGAGCTAGAGTTACCAAACTTTCACATTAGATCCCATATTATTCCATAGGAGGCAAGTTTATTTTATTTTTTTGATATCGGGGATAAATTATATAGCTCCCATGGGGGTGTTTGAGACGACCTCGAAAAAAAAAGCGTTTTAGATGAATAATTCGTTTGTTTATGAAGATATCGTAACGAAATTTGGCAATCGAAAGTTTTTTATAGTTCCCAATCACTGTACCAAATTTGATCAAAATCGGTTGACTATATCATATAGCTCCCATAGGACCGATCGGCCAAAATAACTTTTTTAAAGAAAAATTGGCTATATTTCGTTTTTTAATAAAGATATCCTAACCAGATTTGGCGTTTGGAAATTTTTTAGACCAATTAAGCATTGTGCCAAATTTGAACAAAATCGGTTGACTATATCATATAGCTCCCATAGGTCCGATCTTCCAAAAAATCGATTTTTTAACAAAATTTGCTGTGTTTCGTTTGTTTGTTAAGATATTGGGACCAAATTTGACATTCGTGAGTATTTCATAGTTCCTAAGCACTGTACCAAATTTAATCCAAATCGTTTGACTAGATCATATAGCTCCCATAGGACCAATCGGTCCAAAAACACGTTTTTTATACAAAATTCGATGTGTTTTGTTTGTTTGTAAAGATATTTGAAATAACTTTGGCGTTCATATCTTTTTTAAGGTATTTAAGCACCGTGTCAAATTTTATTGAAATCGGTTGACTATATCATATAGCTCCCATAGGAACGATCGGTCAAAAAAAAATTTTTGCTTAAAAATTCTTCTGTTTTTGGTTTTTTGTGAAGAAATCGGACTTTATTACAAGCTAGTGGTACAGGGTATCCTAAAGTCGTCCGCGCCCGACTTTACGTCCGCCATTTTTTTTACTTAAAGCACTGATAGAAATACTTTTATCAGCCCATTTTATCTTGCCATGTTCACGATTTTTAAACGTGAATATTTTTGACATCAAAATTTTTTTATGTGAATTGGTTTGTGATAGCTTATCATTGAACTTGTTGCTGTTGCGTTAATTAGTTAATTTTAAAAACTCTAATAGGTCTGGTTTTATGGACATATGATCCCCATTGCAACTCTATGAAGTATACCTATATAATAGCCCTGATTTTAGCTTTTACTGAAATATCTCTGTACAATAAAATATGTAACTTATTTTTCCATTAGCTATTTTATTTCTAGCTCCTATTTTAGGACTTGGTGTAGTCACCGCAAATCATTTAAGCCTTTTTCAGACATCGTGAGTTCACAAGAAAAGCGTGCAAGCGGCAAAGTCCTCTAGTCAAAAAAAAAAACACATTTTTTCACAACTTTGAACTTGACTAGAAAAATTTTTTCTGAGCTTAGAAAAAGCGTTCTTCAAAGCCTGCATCTGAATAGGTGCACCTTCCGATAATAACTGGTGGATCTTAATAATAAATTAGATTTTTAAATTTTATTTCGTCACTGAATCCAAATCTCACTTTAAAAAGATCGTGCAACGTTTAATTTCTGAGATCTTCAAAACCAATCAAGTTTTGCGTTGATTATAAATAATAAACAATTTGAACTTAAATTTTAAATATTCAGAGGAATCACTGAATCCAAATCTTACTTCAAAAAGGACGTGACACATTTAATTTCTGAGATAATTTTCAAAACAAACCAAGTTTTGCGTTGATTTGTTTTTTTAGTTTTAAGAAAAAGGCAGCGATTCGTAGACAAAAAATGTTAAAAATAAGGTCATCCGAAATCTTCTATTCCGGGCTTAAAGCTTTTTTTGTTTTATCAGATAAAGAGAACTTTTTAAAAGTTATATGCAACTTAGATAGTCTTCATGGTAATTTTGGATGATTCTATTTTTATACGATATGTTTTTGGGCTTGTTAAATTCGCGCGACCAAATCCCGCACGTCAGAGTTCTCAGAAAACTAGAAAAACACCTAATTTCATAGAGGTTTTTCAGGTTATGTCAAAACTGTAATGCGATGGGATTTTTGGTTTAAATTTTCCAAACCCATAAAATCGATTTTTTTTTTTATGACTTTGTTATAACAATATTTTTTAATATCACTCTACTCCAATTCGAGTCCCAAAACATCCAGGCATATTTGGCTTCTGAAATAAACTACAAAAAGCTTGTTTAATGGGGGTCTTTGCGGGTATGTCAGCACCTTGAGGGGTTTCATGGATATCGGTCTCAAATTCAGCAGTTCGAAATCCCGAAAGTAGCTGTGTAACATATATGTAAAATTCAGAAAACTTTTTTTAAACCTGTCCTATGAGAGAATTATATGAGCTTAGAGCTTATAATGCGTCACCTACCATACCATATTCCTTTTTTTTTAGTAAATAACTGGATAATTTTGTATCTTCCTCATATACTCAGTTTTGTATAATACTATAAAACCAGCTGTTCAGCTACTATATTCACCAGCGCTGTGTTGCGAAGCCAAATTTATTAAAAATTTGTTATATTTTTTAAGTTTTTCAATAAATTAAATTTCAATTTGTATTGACTGGATATAGTCTAAAAACAATGTTGAGTAACACTAAAACATCTGTGAAGCTACCATATTTGCCAGCACAGTGTTGCAAAGGCAATTGCTTTAAAACTGCGGAAGCTCATCCAGTGTTGCCAACATTCTTTCATAATAAAAAATAAAACTTTTCATGTGTTTATAATTTGTAATTAATTAAGAGGTTCGGGGTAATAAACCTTTTTTGCCTAAACTAGGTAAAATAGATTTTTTAATACTTGTGTGCCCTAAATTAATGTTACGTACAGGAATTGCTCAAAAATAGTTTTATCCAAAATTAGTCAACTGCAGAAAAAATATATTTTTAAGTCCCCAGCCTTCGGTTTATAAGTAATAACTGTGAAACGAAGGTTTCAAAGACCTAAAGTAGTCATTATTTTGATTTGAAAACCACTTTATATATATATATTTTTTTTTTTTTGGAATAGGTATTTTGGTATTATTATTATTTATTATTTTGCAGAAAAAGTAAACATTAAATAGTTTGTATTCTTTGTTGGGTAAAAGAAAACTGAGTTTAGCCCTAAATAATAATTAAAAACAGTCAACTTTTCGGGGCTACCAATGTAAATCAATTTTTTTCATATATTTAAAAAAATAAAGAAATTCGTGTTATTATATTATTGTTATCAAGCGTCTGGAAATATCAAATTTAATCAGCAAATCATACCGATTTTTTTGAGTGTACTTTTATTGAGTTGTTCACGCACTTTTAAACTAATACAAAAAAATATGAGCTAAAATTGCAACACACTCGCAAAATTTGTTTATATGTATGTCACCAACACAAACACACACACACCCACATACTACACTGAAAAAAATTCAAACAACCTTTGCATAAGTTTGGTTAATCAAATCTGTTGTCTCAGTTAAATGTTTTAGTTCTTGTGGCCAAAACAGCAATACACACACACACACACACACTGTCACTAAGAGCACACACACACACACACACAAAAGCACACACATTGTGTTAAGCCTAGAAGTATACACCAAAAAAAAAAAAAGTTCAAATGGAATCTAACCAAACAATATAAACCCAACCCAAAAAAAACAAAGAACAATTAAATAGTTTGTCATTTTGCCATTTAGTCCATTTATCTGTGTATCTCTCCTCTCCATTATTATTGTTTATTTCCGATTAAACCAGATCAACGGCGGCGGAGCCAGCAGCAATGCAGCGAATGCACCGAGTGCTGCCGTTGGTGGTAATCAGCAGATGATGCAGCAACAGCAGCAGCTACTACAGCAGCAGCAGCAGCAAATGCAGCAGCTACAGCAGCAGCAGCAGCAACAATTGCAGCAGCAGCAGCAACAGCAGCAGTCGGCGATCTGCTCGAGCAGCGGCGGCGAGCAGCCATCGTCGTCATCGGCAGTGTACGGTGCGGACGATGCAGGTGCGGGTGTTGCTAGTGGCAGTGGCAGTGTTGGTGTTGGTGGTATTGGTAGTGGTAGTGCCAAAGCTGCTGCTGCTGGCCCCCCGATTGATGGTGGTGGTGGTGGGGGGCAGCAGCAGTCTCAGCATCAGTCTCTGCAGCAGCAACAATCTCTACATTCTCAGCAGCAAACACAGCAGCTAATTACGCAGCAATCGAGCAGCTCCTATTGCTCCTTTGATGGTGGCATTTTGGAGTTATCGTTATCGTCATCGATGGCTGGTGGCGATGGTGGTGGTGGTGGTGGAGGTGGAGCTGTTGGAGGTGGAGGTGCCGCAGGTGCGCATCAACATCAATATCAGCATCAAACATCCGTAATACAGCAACAGCAGTCAGTGACATCGTACGAGTCCCTAAAAAAGTCCAAATCACAAGGTGGGAGCACAGCACGAACTACAGTACAGCCAGTACAACAACAACAACTACAACAATAACAACTACAACAAAGAACAACTACAACAATCAAATCAATCAAATCTAAATCACAAAAAAAAATGCAACTGAATGTCGTCTCTATGGCACGCACACACGCACAAACACTTACTTACACACACACACACACACAGAGACACTTACGCACATACACACTGTCTCCACTCACTGTCTCTCTGTCTGTCTCTCTCTCTCTCATACACTGCACATTGCTTGTGATTTACGACAATCGACTGCCGCCTCCCTCTTTTTTGCATGAACAGTGGCGTAGCGTTGCCTTGCAGCAGCAAAAGGGGCCAGCAAATTAATTTAATACGCTCGCTCGCTCGTTCGTTCGTTCTAAAACTCGCTCGTTCTCTTTGTCACTTTGTCTGTCTTTCTCTCGCTGTGTGTGTGTGTGCGCGCGTGTATGTGTATGTATGCGTCTAGCTCTCTGCCCTCGCGTATGTGTCTGTCTCTATTGCTCGTTCGCTCGCTCTCGGTAATTTGCACGCTTTTAATTAGCTACACCTGCAACAACAACTACAACAACTGCAATTGCAATTAGTACGCAAATTCTCCACACACACAAAAGCACACTCCTCTTTCACCCATATACACCTGACATATAAACCCAAACCCACACACACAGCCATGCGTATGTATGTATGTATGTAGCATTTAGCCGTCGCCTGCCGCTTGACGACTGCACCAAGTACAAAATGACAGCGAACGTTTTAAACCCCCCACCAACAAATGTATCCC
Source organism: Chymomyza amoena (assembly GCA_037043745.1). Lineage (NCBI taxonomy): Eukaryota > Metazoa > Arthropoda > Insecta > Diptera > Drosophilidae > Chymomyza > Chymomyza amoena. Next base: position 142,386 of record JBAMAX010003609.1, on the reverse strand, counting down.
AACCCAATCCCCCCCTAAAAAACAAGCGTTCAGCCTTTGGCCATGCTCTATTCCCCCCACGCAGCCCCCGCTTAGACAGCCACAAAAATTCCCGTTACAGCTACTGCATGACGCTCGCACACACACACTCTCTCACACATTCACACACAAATATACACGCATATACACTGTTACAAATACATAGCAGCCTCTAGCAGCATAGTGATTGAAAATACCAAAAAAATACTTAATAAAAGTGCAATAAATGCAAAAAAAAAAAGCCTACTACCGCCCGCCGCTTTTAGACTCTCTCTATCTCTCTGTATCTCTCTCTCTTTTTCTCACTTTTTTCTCTCTCTGTTTTTTTTTTAATTTTTTTTGTTTTTTCTTTGTTTTTTGTCGTGCCTTTTATTGATTGAAAACTAAAAATTCTTTGTTGTAACATATTTACAGACAAATTGGATGGCACATTCTCAAGATCCAGATCATCTTCAATGTCCAGCATTGATATGTCTTCCTCTGAATCTGTTACCTGTTTAGCTTTTATCGAAAGTTATGCAAAACGAAATGGTGCGTGTGAAAGCAGAAGATGACTCTCTTTTATTGATTGTAAGATTGTAAGCCGCGATGACGTAAGCAAGCTCTATGTGGATTATATTAAATTAAAAAATAAGGGGAAAATTTGGAACTTACTATAAGCTTTTCTGGCTTTCTCACCTCATATGGGGGACCTCTCATGTCGGAAAGAGTGGTGAAATGGCTCATTGTTCCGGTATCACAGCGGGCCTATTCTTTGCCTAACCTAACCTAGAAACTAGAAATTTTTGAAATGCTGATTACAGTATAAGGCTTATATGAGGGTGTTCCGATAAGTATTTTGCCTCAACACTCCATGGCGCTACCTTCTCAAGAGAAATTTACTCTTACTTATCGTATAGTACATTCTCGTAAACAGTCGAAATTTCAGTCGAATCGGTCTCGTACTTTTGTTTTGATCGCGTGTGAAAGCAAATCCAATATTTTCGTTTTTTCTTTCATATGTTAAGTACTCAATGGAGCAACCTCGCATATAAATACTCGTAAATTATATGGCATAAGGTAGCGCCCGAAAACTATTTATGTGCCGGACATCGCTCAAAACTGGGTTTCATCGGTTCCAGCGTTTCAGAAATATTTTTTCAGCCTAATACAACCAACGTCCACGTTTCAGAAATATATTTCGAGTAGTTGAATATCTTTCCAAGTTTTTTATCGAAAGACTTAAAAAAAATAGTAATTAACCCTTAAAAGATCTCTCCCTGAGTAAAGCTTTGGGTGGGTAACATTTTAGGAGATATCACTTATGTATATGACAACTTTTAGAAGAAAAGTGAATGAACTATGGGCATTATTGATTGTAAGGCTTGTTTCCCCCCACCCCGTATGGGTTCCTCAAGGAAGTGGGGCACAATAAAATCTTTTGTACCATACCCTTAAATTACGGCAAAGGACTTTCCCATGAATAGCATAAATAGTCTTTTGTAGTACTGACTTAAGAGACTCACTTTCCAGGCTCTTCAACCTGCAGCGGAGATGCCCAACTCTCAAATTGAATCGAACCAAACCTCCGAGGTGCTGCCAGAATATGTGGCACTATATTCGATGCCGACAAAGTAAGATTGGCAATTGGCTCCTTTGAACCGTTCAAGGTACCTCGTGGGGAGGGAATTTTTCCAGCACTTCTCCAGAAATGTCTGGATTTCATCCTGAACCCACTGATTCGTCTGTTTAGATAAAGCTTTGACTGGGGATACATACCTCACTCTTGGAGGGACTAATCCGTTCCTTTCCCATGTGACAGGCTTTGTCCCATAGCAGCGCTGGTGGGCAGTCAGAGAGAATATGTCTGGTGGTTTCATCGTCCTCGAGACGGAGTCTGCACTCTGAAGAGTTCGATAGACCAATTTTCTGCAGATGGTATCTAACAGTGTGGTAGCCAGATAGGTATGCTACCAGGAGTTTTAAGTCCACTTTGCCAAGACCTTTTGTCTTGATCATATCCAGAGGTTTGACAAACGCTTTTGCTTGACGCAGCCCCAGTAAGGATAACCAGTATCTGCTATGTTCTCCTGCAGCCCATTTGTTTATTATGGTCTTGATTGACCAACCAATACCACAGAAAGGTAGAGTCACCCTGTCGTGCTAGATCGTCAGTGATCGTGTTACCATGCACTCCTGAGTGTCCAGGCACCCAACATAGCACGACTTCGCTCCGGGAGGACAGAGTTTAGAGATAATTATGGCATTCTTTAACCACCCTGGAGAAGATGCTCCAAGATGATAGCAGCTTGGCTATCTGAGTAAATACAGATGTTTGCCCCCCTAGGTCCCTAATGAATGATACTATGAGCGCAGATCTCTATGTCATAAATTTCTGCTAGAAAGACGCTGAGTCAAATGCCCATTGCAGTTGAGATTCTGGAGATTGGAGTCGTTGGACCCAACACCTATACCCTGCTCAGTTTTGGACCCATCCGTAAGCCATTGTTGCCAATGGAGGTTTCCACAAGGGCTGACATCAGCCAAAGTCTTCCGACTTGGGGGAAGAGATCTAAATTATAGAGGCTTTGATTGATTTAAAATCTCCCCACCATACAATTAATGAACTATTAAAGGAGGGATCTGATATATAGTCAAGAATCTAGGAGAATCCAGTTTAAGTTAGTTTTAGCATCAAATAACTATGTCTAAATATATGTACATATATAAAATTCGAACCCTACAAATGAAACTATTTTAGGAAAAAAAAACCTAAATAGACTAATATTAGAGACAGTCTTAGAAATCTTTTGACAACTTTGCCTTGGATAGATTCTCTAACGCGACCTTCTAAGGAATTTTGTTACGAATTCGTTTCAAAGCACTACCTAACATGAGTTCAGAATTATATTTAGTAAAAAGAGCTGAATTGGCGAAAATTCACACCAACCAAATCTGGCTAACCTTTTGACCTTTAGTTTTAAGCCAGTTCGCGAACTTGTTTTCGTCAATCAAAGAAGCGGCTTGCAATCTGGTCAACAGCAATCCTAAATAGCTAAGCTAACTTGTTTACTTTTTCGCAGATATTTTGACGGTGGTTCCTACTTTGTGGATTGGAACCAGTTTCGGTTCAATTTTGACATTGTTCATTACAATGCCGGAGCGCGATGTGCGCAAATCTCAGCCCGTTTTAATTACAATAAATGGTAAGTTTTACTTATTATGTTATTTATTAACTTATTAATAAATTCAATTAATTTTATTACAGGTGGTCCTGTGGTACGACTCAAAGGTTCCATAACTTCCATGTCTTTTTTAGACTCTTACGGTTCCATCATACCCTACACATTTGAGCCCTGGCGTGATGAGAACAGGGACAAGAAAGATCGTAATTATGCAAAATTCTAGCCAATTAGTGTTGACCATGGCCAAAAACTGAGCTCAACTTTGGCTTATCTTTGCAGGCACACCCACTAAAAGCAGTAGCCGCACCAGTCCCACATTCACACCAACAACTGCCAATACAATATCAAATACTTCGGTTGCTGGCGTTGCGGGTGGCAGCGTAGCTGGTGGAGGAGTTGCAGCAGCAGGCGGCAGCGCCAGCGGTGGTCCTGGAAGCGGCGTCAGCAACATGAGCAGCAGCAGCGCCAGCAGCAGCGGCATCAGTGGCAGCGTCAGCACCGGCCTGGAAACACTCACCGATCGACAATATATCGTAATCGCTAGCGAAAAACAAACAAAAGTCTTCGATGTGGCAAATCAATGCTGTATCAATCGCATACAATTATCGGAAATGGATTTTGCAGTCAAGGCAGAAACTATCACGATGAAAGGTGCCTGGACTATATAGAACTTTTATTTAAGTACTAAGAGTTAACTATATTTTATTGTACAATCCACAGATGGCTCTTGCTTAGCAACCTATCTTTCGAATGGCCATTTAATGGTACATAGTCTTCCTAGTCTAAAACTGTTATTGGATACTGATTTCTTACCGCTTATGGACTTAAGGTTAGCAAATAATAATAAGCTATAATAATACCTATGTAAGCCAGTTGGTGCTGTACTGGACAAGCATATGGACTTGTTCATAGTAAAAGCTCAACGTTACTTTATTTATAAGGCTCATCCACATACATGCCAATATTGATGGCTTTATAAGATCCTTGACGTTCCCTTTCGCTACCTAGTTTGAAACAACTTCCTTTAACCATTGTTATTATGACAGCTTAGTGATAAGCTATGGGGGGAATAAAGGTAAAGTGACGAGCTCTTAAAACGTACAAAGGACTCAACTGACTAACAAGCTATGCACGGGCAAAGAATATAGAACTACTAGTTCTAGTGTAGTTCTATATTCTTTAGTACGGGATAAGCTTGTAAATTTCTACTACCCCCAGTTAAAAGACATGTAGACTTTCTTTACTCCCTACTCCCTTGATTTAAAACGTATCAACTTAAACTTTTGCTTATGGTTTGCAGTTTTCAAACAAAATGTAAACAGGGAATTGTGGATCCAATGCTTTCGATATGGGGTCAACAGATCATTGTTCATGAAGATACAACTCAGTAAGTCTCTAGCGCGCTTTAGTGCTTAAAGTTTTACCATTAATTAAACTAATATTACCTTTTATTTTGCTTTACAGAATATCAAAAATATTTTGCTTTAGTCATAAAGGTCATGGATTGTACATGGCATCGCCCACCGAAATTCAAAAATTCACGATATCATCGGAATTTTGGTAAGCAGCACAATAAGGCTAGAAACTTAAATTGTATATTAATTATTATCCCAACAATTACAGTCAATTTATTTTGGAGATGATGGGTGACTTATATACGACACACGAAATGCCCGAACAGCCAAAGGAGGGCTTCTTTAAGGGCTTCTTTGGTGGCGGAGCCAAGCTTTTAGATCGTGAAGAGCTATGTAAGTGTGGCTACACTCAACTTAGTCAAGTCTTTCTATATTAATTTTTGTTCATGCTTTTTAGTTGGCGAACAGAGCGGGAAGGCAAATCGTGCTACAGCACGGCATATACCCGGTCCCAATTTGGAGCAGCTTGGGACACGTGCTTCCACAGCCGCATCGGAAATTAGCCGTGCGCATCAGTTGGCAATGGAGCGTGGTGACAAGCTCAATTTGTTGGAAGAGCGCGCCGAGCGTATGGCCAATACAGCTCAAGATTTCAGCGGCACAGCGCATCAATTAATGCTTAAATATAAAGACAAAAAGTGGTATCAGTTGTAAAATATCTATTTTAGGAGCCAATTCTACCACAGTTATTGTAATATTGCTTTTATAACACTTTCTACTACATTACGAGTAAAGTACACTTATTTAATTTCTGTTTTCAAGTCGTCACGTTATTTACAAAAACCAAAAACAACAAAAAAAGACAAAAAACAAAAAAAAACTGTTTTTAATAAAATATATAGACCAAAAAAAAAAACCCCCTCTTAATGCGTATTGATTGTGTTTAATGGATTTAGGATTTAGTCCAAATCAAATTAGAAAAAGTGTGCGAAAAATAACGCATACATTGCTTTTGTTTAGCAGTGCTGTTAAACGTTTGGCGAGCATGCGCATTTTACAGCACTACAGCTGCAGCACAATCGATAGTCGTGACTTATCGCACCAGTCAGGCTACACTAGCTGGCTGTCAGCACTAGCAAAAGCATTTTTGCTGGAGTCTACCATTTTATTTTAATTTATAAAATTGAAAAGATTTTGTATATAAATTTCCTATTTTTTTTGGTTGTGCGCGCGTTAGCAAAGTGCAAAAAGACATAAACGCGAGCGGGATACGTGCAATATTAATGCACACTCGTTGCCTCTGACAAAAAAAATTGCTGCGAAATTTTCTTTTTTTTTTTCCCCCATACAATACAGTAAAAAGCCAACCTTGAGAAACACCCAACACAGCAATTCCAACAGTTTCACTAAATTTGTGGTAAGTTAAACAGTGTTTAAATATAAAATACTGTGCAAATTGCCAAAATAACGTGCGTGTTGCAAAAGTTTAAGTGAAAAACTAAAATGTACAAAATATGCGTTTTGCTTAAAATTTTCTTTTGTACGAAAACAGTAAAGAGCACACACAAAAACTGTGCATGCAGCTGTGTGAGTGTGTGTGTGTTTGTGTGTATGTATCAATGCGCGTGTGTATGTAAACGTCACAGTCTGTGTACATGTGTTTGTGTACTGTATGTATGTGTAATATGCATTCCAACGGGGTAAAAAAGAAGCGAGTACCTGTCGTTGTTTTTAAGTTTTATTTGCCACAAATCCCTGCAGCAAATAAATTTACAAACTTTTACAGCAACAAAAAACTAATAATAAAAATGTTTGTTGGGCTTAAGCAAAAAGAAAAATGTGTGTGTTGTTTGTGACGGGGGCAGCCTGGCGCCTCATAATGTTGCTGCAACTACAACATCTGTATCTGCTGCTGCCGCAGCCGCTGCTAGCAGCGCTGTGTTTGTGTTATTTTTTTTTATTTTGTGTTTTTGTCGCTGCATTCTCTGGATGGTGAAATTATTTTTTGTGTGCTCTATATAGAAAAAATATCGATTCAATGTAAATTTAGTTATGAAAATGCGCAATAATGTGTGTTTATTTCTGTTTTGCGATATAGGCACTAAAGCAAAAACAAAAATACACCAACACAGACGTCGCTGCCAGCAGCGACAGAGCATAAAGCGTCGCAGCGACGCAGAAGTGTCATAGAGCGCTCAAAGCATAAATTGTAAAAGTATTGCGCCGTGTTTGGGGCAGAGAAAAAGTGTGAAAGAGAAAATAACAAAACAATGCAGATAACAACGACGTAGTCGCTGTCGTAGTCGCAGTCGAAGGCGACGTCAGACGACAGAGAGCGCAAGCTTGAAAAGAAAGTGTTTGGCCTTAGACTTAGACTTGGTTATTATTGTCTTAACCCTTAACCAAAAGCAAGCTTTAAGGCTACATTGATTGGGTTGGTGTTGGCAATATTTTGAGTTTTTAAAGTGTGCCAAAGGATCAACGCTTGCTGCTCAAATCCTTTACTCCAATGGGCATAGGCATAACAAACGGTTACCGGGTTACGGCCTGATGTAGGACATCTATTTAGGCTACTAGTCATATTTAGCTGCTGCACGCCATTCTTAGTTATTTCAACAGTAGCTTGGGTATAGCTGTGCCATCTTCAACAGTCGCATCTTAGTAGTAGCTTCTGCATCCAAATGTCCTGTCAGTGGAGTTCACATTTTGGGTTTAAATGTATCAAAAATCCAATTATTGATTCTTAAATCTGCTTTTTTAGTGACCCTAGCCAGTTGTCACTGGATTACGTCCTACTGTGTGACGTGCCTCCAGGTTCTACCAACAGTGACATGGTCAACTCACTTTGTATAGTTTTATGAACCATATGCTATGTGTCATCGCAGTTGCTGGTTGGTTTATGTGTCACTTGGACCACACATTAGTACTTACTACGTGCAGCTTTTTTAACCAAAAGCACGTAATTGACCAAGTCAGCTTAAACGTTGGACCGCACATTAATGCTTATAATATACCCAAAATACTTACTGGCGGCGCCACTACGTGAGCTTCTGTCATCCTCGACTTCCAATTGAGCATAGGACCTCGACCATCCTCGTGTAGCGAACTCTATTTCGGAATTCACCGCAGATATCAGTCCATGAGTAGCTGGCGGCTTGTGGTTCATGGTGAATAGATCTTCTCTATATATTTGCTGGCGCAACAACGCGACGACATCTCACTGAGGGTTCCAACGAAGCGCCCGTCGAGCGAGGCTCTCGTTGGATCTCAGAAGGGTATGCCCAATCCATTGCCACTTAATCTCGCATACTTCTACTTGCGTCTACGGCACGCACATCTTTATAGATGGTGCTCCCTGTACGACTACATCGCTTTCCCTTAGCAACTGATTCTACTTTTCTAAAGCCTTTTATCCATGCACCCAAAATGATCAAGCGAGCGTTGCCTTTGTACGTTAACTAACCCCATAGATGGCGCTAGTCACCGCCAAAACTAGAGAGGGCAAATATATTGCGCAGTAAATTCCTACGTGGCGTACCTTCCATTTGCGTTCTACCATAAGTCGCAGTGTCCTACCCTAAGTTCTTCAAAATTGCTGCCTCTACCAAGCTCAGTAGCCTTATTGAAAACTGTCAAATTTCTATACTCATAAAAACCTAAGCACTCGACAAATAATATTAAACAAAAAATTTCCTGTTTCCTTACAGGTTTTAACAGATCTCATATATATTGAAATAATTATATATATAAATCAAACACCAACGGCGCGTTCTCAGGCCGGAAGCCCCTACCAACATGGACAAGATGCGGCTGGTGAAAGACATCCGCCCCGAAATTATCGTGGGCGGCAAGTATCGGGTTATACGCAAAATCGGTAAGTTTTTCTCAATTATAAAAGTTATACACAAATATTAACCAGCTTAATTTGTAACTTACAGGTAGCGGCTCGTTTGGAGATATCTACTTGGGCATGAGCATACAAAGTGGAGAAGAAGTAGCCATTAAGATGGAGAGCGCTAGTGCTCGCCATCCTCAACTATTGTATGAGGCCAAATTGTATCGCATTTTAAGCGGCGGGGTTGGCTTTCCAAGAATTCGTCATCATGGCAAGGAGAAGAATTTTAATACGTTGGTTATGGATCTGTTGGGTCCCTCGTTGGAGGATCTTTTCAATTTTTGCACGCGTCATTTTACCATTAAGACCGTTCTTATGCTGGTCGATCAAATGATTGGCCGTTTGGAGTATATACACTTAAAGTGCTTCATTCATCGTGATATCAAGCCGGATAATTTTCTTATGGGCATTGGACGACACTGCAACAAGCTGTTTTTAATTGATTTTGGCTTGGCCAAGAAGTTCCGCGATCCACACTCGCGTCTTCACATTTTATATCGTGAGGACAAAAACTTGACGGGCACAGCACGTTATGCATCGATTAATGCTCATTTGGGCATCGAGCAATCACGTCGTGACGACATGGAATCATTGGGCTATGTTATGATGTACTTTAATCGCGGTGTCTTACCATGGCAGGGCATGAAGGCCAATACCAAGCAGCAGAAATATGAGAAAATTTCGGAGAAAAAAATGTCCACACCCATTGAGGTGCTGTGCAAAGGCTCGCCAGCCGAGTTTTCAATGTACTTGAATTACTGTCGCAGTTTGCGTTTCGAGGAACAGCCCGACTACATGTACCTACGTCAATTGTTCCGGTAAGGATAGTATGCAAAGTTAACAATTCATAGAGGTTTTAAACCAAATTTTAAACTATGGCAAGGGCTTGGAAATGTTTAAGATTTGAGCACAAGAAAGACCTAAACGCTTATAAACTAAAAATTCAAATATCAAATTAATTTGTACCATTTTTTCCACTTACAGCATATTGTTCAGAACGCTGAACCATCAATATGATTACATCTATGACTGGACAATGTTGAAGCAGAAGACTCATCAAGGTCAGGCGAACCCTGCAATATTGCTGGAACAGCTGGAACCACGCAACGATCGCGACAAGGAGAAAGAGAAACAAAATGGCAAGCCCTTGATCACGGATTAGATAGTTTGGCGTTAATGCAGTGTATGCTGGGCTACACGAACGCCAACGTCAACAGATACACGTTATAATAAAAATATAACATTAAAACATAATAATAAAATTTAAAAAACAAAAAACTTAAAAACCAACAACAAAAAACATAGCAGCGGGAGATGGGATGTTTATATAAATATTAATTTAAATTCAATGATAAAAACAAAATAAGCTAAAATGCATATAACAAAAAGTATCTATAAAACTAAATAACACAAAAAGGCATAAACAAAAAACAAAAACAACAAGTAATGAACATGCCCCCTCCTTACAAACACCAACACACACACACATATATACACCCCGCCCGCATATAAAAAAAATCAACCATTATAAACACACCCACACACACACACGCTACCATATACACGCGCACATAACCGAACATCATACCTAAAAGAAATATATAAAACAAAACCAACTTCAACACTTAGCATAATAAATTACAACAAATAATAATACATTAAATAAATAAAAAAAAAATCGAAAAAAACACAAAAAAAATAACAAAACAAGTGTATATGCATATACATATATACACATATAACTCGTATATATGTATATCTATATAGATATATACAAAAATTCGATAAAAAAAAGCAGAAAAAAAATCAAATGCATAATACATAATTATTAATAATTAATTGATGCATATAAACAGTCAATGACTAATAAATATGATCGTAAAAGCAAAGCAAGAAAAAGAGGTAACAAATACAAAAACAAAATGAAATCGATTAAGATGAAAAAAAAAACAAAACAAAAACAACAACAAGAAAACGTAATAACTGCAAAGTAATTTTGCATAGTAAGCCGAAATAATTATAATTATAACTTATATTTACTTTTTTGAAGGACATCAATAAATATGTTGAAATTAAAAAATGTAACAAGATTTTTAAAAAAAACTTGCATTCATTTTTCGACAAAATGGCAAGTCAAAAAAAAGAAATCAAAACTTATTCCTATAAACACAACGAAAGTAGAAAACCATCTTTCGAAAATAGATGAAGCAGATGAAGATTGTAGCGCAATTTTAAAATCGCAATCAAAGTTTATTTTTTAGGTCTACGATTTTTTTTTTTAAATTAAACTCGAGAACGCCCAAGAGCCGAGCCGCTTCAACATCAAGCAAATCGTGCGGAATTAAAAATTTCAGTCTTGAACTCTTTGAAGAAATTAATGAACTACCAGTTGCCATCTAGAGATACTTCATCGAACATCATAACAATAATCTTAGGTTTTTTAAAGTTTAGTCATAAGTTTTTCTTTACAAAAAACTAAATGTTTGCTTTAAAATACTTATAGGCTGTTAATTATGCATCGGAAAGAATAGTTGGCTTGTCCCACTGCTCCGTGTAATTGAAGCTTTTTATAAGGCCGCGCTTTGGTACACCTCACTTGGATTTCCAAAAGCTAAAGTTGTTTAAGGATATGCTTAAATTAATAACAGCTTGCTGGGCTGCTTCGAAAATCGTTAATATCTCGTTTCGGATTGGAAAATGAAGCTGCATAAACATCTAAATATGCTGGAAGTTTTGTTACATTTTTTTTTCAGATTATAAATTAAATAATTTAACCAGGTAAGCGAAAAATGCATATTTTGATGGTTTTAATGGAAATTAATAATGGAATTTTTGTGTATCCCACTAGCTGCTGCCAGGTCGTCTGTCATGGTGTTAGCTCAACCTTATATGTACCAGTAAACCTTTGTCGGGTTTGCCCCACAAGAAGATAAGGGACATAACAACATAGCTGTCTGGACTGTTTAAAATACAGAATATTTTGGCTTGGTCTGCGTCCTATACTAATTGAAGTCATTGGATGACACAACAGAGCTGGCTGGATTGTTTAAAATCCAGAACATTTTGGCATGGTCTGCGTCTAAACTTATTCAAGCTATTGGATGCATTAAAAAGTCAAGCCTTTTGTGTATATTAATGGACCTAACTTTAAGTAAAAATAAGTCATTTGTAGCTAAGAAAAGAAAGAGTAATTTGTTTACTACCTTGATCAAAAAATTACCGGATGCATACATCAACATCGATATGGTCCTCATCAAAGTACTCCCCATCGACTGCAATCCACGAAACATCTTTTATAAACGAATTGTGGTATGGCCATCAGAGCCATCTTTCATTTTTCGATGACCTCATCTCGGGTGTTGTAACGCGTTCCACGGAAGCACTTTTTGGAGTCGATCGGATAGGTAGAAAGCGCAGAGAGCTTGTTGGATGATATTCGTTCCCGGAAGAATACATCAACATCGATATTGTCATCTTCAAAATGCGCCCCTGCAACTGCAAGGACTGCAATTCACGAAACATCTTTTATAAACGAATTGTGGTATGGCCATCAAAGTCATCTTTTTCGATGAGCTCATCTCGGGTGCTGTAACGCGTGCCACGGAAGCGCTTTTTGGAGTCGAACGGATAGGAAAAAAGCGCAGAGAGCTTGTTGAATGATATTCGGTCCCGGATGAATACAGCAACATCGATATTGTCATCTTCAAAATACTCCCCTGCAACTGCAAAGACTACAATTCACGAAACACCTTTTATAAACGAATTGTTGTATGGCCATCACAGCCATCTTTCATTTTTCGATGACCTCATCTCGGGTGCTGTGACGCGTTCCAAAGAAGCGCTTTTTGGAGTCGATCGGATAGGAAGAAATCGCAGAGAGCTTGTTGGATGATATTTGTTCAGGATAATGATGGCATTGTGCGACGGTGCGTCATCATGGTGCAAGATCCACGAGTGGTTTGCCCACAAATTCGGAATTTTTTGGCGAATCGATGACCTCATCTCTGGTGCTGTAACACGTTCCACGGAAGGGCTTTTTGGAGTCGATCGGATAGGAAGAAAGCGCAGAGAGCTTGTTGGATGATACTTGTTCAGGATAATGATGGCATTGTGCGACGGTGCGTCATCATGGTGCAAGATCCACGAGTGGTTTGCCCACAAATTCGGAATTTTTTGCAATCGTCACATAACGCCCAACTACTACTCTTTGTTGACGGTCTGGCCTTGTGCAAGGAATTCAAGATACACAACCCATTTGTAATCCATGAAAACTGAGAAATCGACGTGGCTTTTTTGGTCATGGCTCATAGATGACTGGATTGGGTGTTATATTTATAAATTCACGTCGTTTGATGAATGTTGGTCGGATGCAGCCTTGGATATCATGTCTTTTGAGACGTTACGAAGTTTTAGTCCTAGCTCATTCGGTGCAAGCCATTTACTCGCTACATGTCTGGACTGGGCGTCATACTCATAAATCCACGTCTCGGGTCCAGTTATAATCCGCTTGATGAATTTTGGTCGGATGCATCCTTGGATATCATAGGGTTGGAAATCATGTCTTTCGACACATTTGAGCCCCAAATCATTAACCAAAAATGTCATGAACGAACCCAAAAGCAATGCCCAACTCCTCTCTGTAAAGTTAAATTTGTGGTTTCTGGTTATCCATTCTTTGATTGTGTTGATGTTTTCGTCGGTTTTCGATGTCGATGGACAGCCACTTCTGAAACGTTCGTGGCATTGGTAAGTGGTTTTCTGGTTTTCTTCAAAGTATTGTTGCCGAATCACTTTTGTAACAGCAATTTAAAAAGAAAAAAGAGACATCAAATCGGTTGACACTGCCATACGATGATGATTGCGAGAATTTTTTGATCAAGGTGGTATACACATTACAACATATATCAAGTCACAATGTTTGTTATTTAACGTTTTGGCTTTATAAAGCCTCTTAATATTTTTTTTCTATTCTTTGTATACAAGAAATCTTTTGTTTCGATTATATCTGTACATTTTTAATATCATCATACTTTAATTCTAGTTAGTAAAATAAATGTAAGATGAATTTTGAAAATTCTACTTTTTGACTGACTTTAATAATCCAGTGAGGATTCCTGTTCGATGTGGAACGCTTGTCTGACAACACATATTCGAAGCGATAGAGTGTAGGTTATCTTCTTTGATATATAAATACTATATATATTTCCTTGAGCTCCTAGTTGGAGCATAGGGCCTTTTCCATGTTCCTATTATGACATATTTCATAGTAAGGGTCGCCAACTGGTTTTAAGTTTGCCTATTTTCATTGTTTGATTCGGTTTCGATAATCAGTTGTGCTAAGGATAAGTAGATGGATTGGTCTTCCGCATCTGAACCTGGGATAGGGAGACATTTTACCTTCTCACAGTCAGCTCGCTTCTGAACGAGTTATTCATCTAAAACTCTTTTTTTCGAGGTCGTCTGAAACACCCCTATGGGAGCTATATAATTTAACCGTGATATCAAAAAGATAAAATAAATTTGTCTCCTATGGAATAATATGGGATCTTATGTGAAAGTTTGGTTACTCAAGCTCTTACCATCTCTGAGATAGAGGTGTTCAAGCGGACAGACAGACGGACATGGGTATATCGACTTCTCTATTCACCCGAATCATATTTGAGGTCACTTTGGAGTGTCTCCGACGACCCCTTCTATATGTTACACACATTTTCGGCTTGCGCAAACTTATAAAAAGGGAAGAAGAAGGCAATCTAAATTTGTATGCTTATCTTTTTCGAAATGCTGAAAGACACAAAAAGTTTAAAATAAATCAAAGTGTGTCGATGGTACTTCATTTATTATACATTATTATTCTGTAATCTGTTCTTTGCCGCACTTCTTGTCTTCCGGCTATCTGGAAAGAATCTTTCCTTATCCCTATTCATTAAATAGGTCCAACAACCGTGGTAGCTTTCATCAATTCCAAAAGATTTTGAATGGACTGTCGGATTCCCAGCGTCGGTCACCATTACTAACCTTTTAGGACTTTCATCTCTTATTAATCTTTGTTTTACGGAACAAAATAAACAAACCGATGTAATTTATACGAACTATAGTAGAGTGTTTGTGTCGGTAAACCATAGTCTTCTCCTGGTAAAACTGTCTCGTCTAGGGTTTCCGTCTTGTCTTCTAAATTATATATCTTCTTATTTATCCAACCAATTCCGGAAAGTAGCTTTTAAAGTCTGCAAATCTATAGATATTAAGATCACGTCAGGGATACTTCAAGTTAGCCATTTCGGCCCTTCTTTTCAAATGATCTCCCTCAAGTTATCTCATCTTCTCATGTTCTTATGTATGTGGATTATGTTAAAATCTTGTTAGATATTCTACTTCGTGATAATTAGTAAGTTACTTCTTCAACATGTTTTTGATAGCATGAAAATTTGATGCAATATCAACTAACTCATTTCAACAAGAAAAAATTGTACTTATTTTTATAAATTGAATCCTTTCCGTGTCTTAGGATCTAACTACAACTTTTACAATTTCCTCTCTTTCGAACAAACTATTCATTCTATCACTTCTTCTATCTTAAGTCATCTTGATTTGCCGCTGCGAGCAATCCTATATTATGAGTCACCCAATTGGTCATCGGTGATCTATTGGCTCTTTTTGGGATAAATTTGTTTAATTTTGATCTAGATTCCTTGTTTGAACTTTTCTATTGTAAATCCGAGTGTCAGATATGCACTGGATATCATTAAAAAGTTCACCAATCGAGTTACAGACGCGGATTAGTTCACATCTATACTCTCGCTCTCTATCTTTCTAGAAAAAAATTATACCATATTTTTAATATAGGGTCAACTGAGTTTAGTTGTACTCCTCAAACAAATAAATAATTAGCGCCCATAGGAACAACCGCTCACCCTGTAATGATACAGGATATCCCAAAGTCGTCCGCCATTTTATGTTTGATCGCAAAGTTCAAGAACTTTCGCTTAAATTCCTCGCTTTTGCAGCAACTGAAACATTTAAGACATTTGATTTTAAATTTTTTTATATTTTTTTTTACATTTAACTTAAATTTTGAAACGCGTATAACAGTAAAAAACGTATAAAACGATTCGCTCAAATAATTTTTTTTGGTTGTCAATTGCTGACCAGAGGGGTCTTACTCACTTTCACTTGAAGTTGGTGACTCAGCTACAAATGGGTTTTCTAGCTTGGCCCATGGAATGCTGGCCAGACGGGGCTTACTGACTTTTTGGGTTCTTTGCTCCTTGTTCGTCTGTCCCGAAGTTGGCGTCACAGCTACAATTGGGTTTTCTAGCTTGACCCGTGAATTGCCGGTCTGTGCCGAAGTTGACGTCACAGCTACAACTTGGTTTTCACGCTTGACCCATGGATTGCTAGCCAGAGGGGAGCTACTGACTTGCTGGGTTAGCTTCTCCTTATTGTTCTGTGTCGAAGTTGGCTTCACACCTACAATTGGGTTTTCCAGCTTGACCCGTGAATTGGTTTTCTGTCCCGAAGTTGACGTCACAGGTACAAGTGAGTTTTCGCGCTTGACCCATGGATTGAAAGACAGAGAGGGGCTACTGACTTGCTGGGTTCGCTGCTCCTTGTTCGTCTGTCCTGAAGTTGGCGTCAGAGCTACAATTGGGTTTTCTAGCTTGACCCGTGAAATGCTGGACTGTGTCGAAGTTGGCGTCACAGCTACAACTGGGTTTTCGAGCTTGACCCATGGATTGCTAGGCAGAGGGGAGCTACTGACTTGCTGGGTTAGCTTCTCCTTATTGTTCTGTGTCGAAGTTGGCGTCACACCTACAATTGGGTTTTCCAGCTTGACCCGTGAATTGGTTTTCTGTCCCGAAGTTGACGTCACAGCTACAAGTGAGTTTTCGCGCTTGACCCATGGATTGAAAGACAGAGAGGGGCTACTGACTTGCTGGGTTCGCTGCTCCTTGTTCGTCTGTCCTGAAGTTGGCGTCACAGCTACAATTGGGCTTTCTAGCTTGACCCGTGAAATGCTGGACTGTGTCGAAGTTGGCGTCACAGCTACAACTGGGTTTTCGAGCTTGACCCATGAATTGCTAGCCAGAGGGGAGCTACTGACTAGCTGGGTTCGCTTCTCCTTATTGTTCTGTGTCGAAGTTGGCGTCACACCTACAATTGGGTTTTCCAGCTTGACCCGTGAATTGGTTTTCTGTCCCGAAGTTGACGTCACAGCTACAAGTGAGTTTTCGCGCTTGACCCATGGATTGAAAGACAGAGAGGGGCTACTGACTTGCTGGGTTCGCTGCTCCTTGTTCGTCTGTCCTGAAGTTGGCGTCAGAGCTACAATTGGGTTTTCTAGCTTGACCCGTGAAATGCTGGACTGTGTCGAAGTTGGCGTCACAGCTACAACTGGGTTTTCGAGCTTGACCCATGGATTGCTAGGCAGAGGGGAGCTACTGACTTGCTGGGTTAGCTTCTCCTTATTGTTCTGTGTCGAAGTTGGCGTCACAGCTACAATTGGGTTTTCTAGCTTGACCCGTGAATTGGTTTTCTGTCCCGAAGTTAACGTCATAGCTACAAGTGAGTTTTCGCGCTTGACCCATGGATTGAAAGACAGAGAGGGGCTACTGACTTGCTGGGTTCCCTGCTCCTTGTTGTTCTGTCCTGAAGTTGGCGTCACAGCTACAATTGGGTTTTCTAGCTTGACCCGTGAAATGCTGGACTGTGTGGAAGTTGGCGTCACAGCTACAACTGGGTTTTCGAGCTTGACCCATGGATTGCTAGCCAGAGGGGAGCTACTGACTTGCTGGGTTAGCTTCTCCTTATTGTTCTGTGTCGAAGTTGGCGTCACACCTACAATTGGGTTTTCCAGCTTGACCCGTGAATTGGTTTTCTGTCCCGAAGTTAACGTCACAGCTACAAGTGAGTTTTCGCGCTTGCCCCATGGATTGAAAGACAGAGAGGGGCTACTGACTAGCTGGGTTCGCTGCTCCTTGTTCGTCTGTCCTGAAGTTGGCGTCAGAGCTACAATTGGGTTTTCTAGCTTGACCCGTGAAATGCTGGACTGTGTCGAAGTTGGCGTCACAGCTACAACTGGGTTTTCGAGCTTGACCCATGGATTGCTAGCCAGAGGGGAGCTACTGAATTGCTGGGTTCGCTTCTCCTTATTGTTCTGTGTCGAAGTTGGCGTCACACCTACAATTGGGTTTTCCAGCTTGACCCGTGAATTGGTTTTCTGTCCCGAAGTTGACGTCACAGCTACAAGTGGGTTTTCGCGCTTGCCCCATGGATTGAAAGACAGAGAGGGGCTACTGACTAGCTGGGTTCGCTGCTCCTTGTTCGTCTGTCCTGAAGTTGGCGTCAGAGCTACAATTGGGTTTTCTAGCTTGACCCGTGAAATGCTGGACTGTGTCGAAGTTGGCGTCACAGCTACAACTGGGTTTTCGAGCTTGACCCATGGATTGCTAGCCAGAGGGGAGCTACTGAATTGCTGGGTTCGCTTCTCCTTATTGTTCTGTGTCGAAGTTGGCGTCACACCTACAATTGGGTTTTCCAGCTTGACCCATGAATTGGTTTTCTGTCCCGAAGTTGACGTCACAGCTACAAGTGGGTTTTCGCGCTTGCCCCATGGATTGAAAGACAGAGAGGGGCTACTGACTTGCTGGGTTCGCTGCTCCTTGTTCGTCTGTCCTGAAGTTGGCGTCAGAGCTACAATTGGGTTTTCTAGCTTGACCCGTGAAATGCTGGACTGTGTCGAAGTTGGCGTCACAGCTACAACTGGGTTTTCGAGCTTGACCCATGGATTGCTAGCCAGAGGGGAGCTACTGAATTGCTGGGTTCGCTTCTCCTTATTGTTCTTTGTCGAAGTTGGCGTCACACCTACAATTGGGTTTTCCAGCTTGACCCGTGAATTGGTTTTCTGTCCCGAAGTTGACGTCACAGCTACAAGTGAGTTTTCGCGCTTGACCCATGGATTGAAAGCCAGAGGGGGCTTTCTGACTTGCTGGGTTCCCTGCTCCTTGTTGTTCTGTCCTGAAGTTGGCGTCACAGCTACAATTGGGTTTTCTAGCTTGACCCGTGAAATGCTGGACTGTGTCGAAGTTGGCGTCACAGCTACAACTGGGTTTTCGAGCTTGACCCATGGATTGCTAGCCAGAGGGGAGTTACTGACTTGCTGGGTTCGCTTCTCCTTATTGTTCTGTGTCGAAGTTGGCGTCACACCTACAATTGGGTTTTCCAGCTTGGCCCATGAATTGGTTTTCTGTCCCGAAGTTGACGTCACAGCTACAAGTGGGTTTTCGCGCTTGCCCCATGGATTGAAAGACAGAGGGGGGCTACTGACTAGCTGGGTTCGCTGCTCCTTGTTCGTCTGTCCTGAAGTTGGCGTCAGAGCTACAATTGGGGTTTCTAGCTTGACCCGTGAAATGCTGGACTGTGTCGAAGTTGGCGTCACAGCTACAACTGGGTTTTCGAGCTTGACCCGTGAATTGCTGGCCAGAGGGGGCTTTCTGACTTGCTGGGTTCCCTGCTCCTTGTTGCTCTGTCCCGAAGTTGGCGTCACAGCTACAATTGGGTTTTCTAGCTTGACCCGTGAATTGCTGGTCTGCCCCGAAGTTTGCGTCACAGCTACAAATGGGTTTTCTTGCTTGACCCGTGAATTGCTTGCCAGAGAGAACTTACTGACTTGCTGGGTTCCCTGCGTCTTGTTGCTCTGTCCCGAAGTTGGCGTCACAGCTACCATTGAGTCAAAAATCTTTTCCCAGTCATAAATGTAGTCTCTTTCATAGCAACGTAAATCAAAACAATTGCTATAAGAGAAAAAATTTGTAGTTTTTGGCGTATATTTTAGGGAACTTAAAAATGTGTATATTAAGAAGCAAAGATGTTCCAAGATTAAAGAAGGGAAATCTGGGACGTTAAAGTCGGACACAGACGGACTTTGAGATACTCTGTACAATGATAAAAAAAAAATAATGAAAGAATTATGCATGTTAGGTTAGGTTGAGTAGGCAGCTTATTCAGTGAGTGAGATCACCCAGAGACAATGAGGTCCATTGTGTTCCTAATTGTGAAAAAAGGAGGAAATTAATTGGAGAAGGGGCATGTCTAGTCACCTAAGTCTCTCTTATTGCAAAACCATTTTAAGGATTCGCAGCCAGACCACCCAGGTCCTCAAAAGATGGGTTTATCCAGAAACTGTTTTCATCTTTTTTGAAGCGTCGGTCTCCGACTCCTCCTCGTCTCCACAGCTGCGACAGAAGTCGCGATGGGAAACCTGCAGCCTCAGTTCTAACCATCCCTATGAACTAAGCGTTTAAACGTACGGTCAGTTCTATATCCACTGTTCTAGTTAACTTCGAAGTTTATCAACGTCTCCTTGCTTAAAGCCCAACCTAAAGCTAATTCAAGCCTTGTTCGTTCTAGCACTATAGTTCCCTAATCCCAATCTTTTTGTTACCAGAAAATGTATTTCCCTTGCATGTACTCCATATAGATTACATTAAACTTACCTGAACAAGCGTCGTAAAAAATTATAATTTGGTCGCGTATTGAAATGCATTTCACGAGCATAGTGCAGATACTCATAAAATGCATCTGGATAACCTGCGCAAAGCTCGGTCAAGGGAGTAGATATTTTAATTTCGGCGATTTTCTCATGTTTTTCTATTTGGTTGGCGGCCTGTACATAACACCAGGGCAAATTACCGCGAATTAAAAACATCAAGACATATCCCAACGATTCTATGTCATCACGTGGAGATTGATCGAAGCATTTGTGTGCATTAATAGAAGCATAGCGTGATGTGCCAGCCATGCATTCCACCAAACTATAGGGCACATGTGTTTTATTGTCTGCACCAATATATTTTTTGGACAGCCCGAAATCAATTAAATAGAGAGTCCTAGTATGGCGACCCAGACCGATTAAAAAGTTTTCCGGTTTTAAATCACGGTGAACATAACCCTTTGAGTGCACATATTCAATGTGGTCTATCATTTGTTCGGCCAGCATAAGTATGGTTTTAAGGGTAAACTTGTGTTGGCATAGTTCAAACAGCTGATGCAACGAAGGTCCTAACAGATCCATAACCATTACATTTAAACCTTTTTCTGAGCCGTAATAGTACACCTGTGATATGCCTTTGGCGCCGCTTAGCTTACGATAGGTTTCATATTCAGAGTGCAGAAATTTATATTTTAAACCCTTGTCTTCAATTTTAATGGCCACCAACTCTTTGGTCGTTAAATCTATAGCTCTGTAGACGATCCCATAGCTGCCGTGACCTGCAAGCAGAGTAAGCAAGTGGTTAAGATTGTGTAGGTATTCAAACAGCACTAGGATGATATAAGACCTGATGGCTAAGAGAGAACGAAAGAGATGGCAGCTGGAAAGTAAGTCTTCCTGCGATTAGCAATGTTTGTTTCAAAAAATCTGACCTCTAAAAGACTAAACCGACTATCCCATATATAACAAGATTTGCAGAATCTTTTGACCTGTCGAACATAGAACTTCGGGTTGAGACTCCTGAAACAGTATCCATCAAGAAATGCTGAGGACCAAGTAGAACTGCATTGGCCTTACTCTGCGCAAGGGGCACAAAGATATTGCTCGAATCGACATTGACTCAAATTCGTAGAGTAGCAGAAGGAGTGAAAGACGTCCAGACTCTTCTAGCCTAATGGACTATCGAACACATAGCTATGGATCCAAACACTTCATAAGGCTATCCGCCAAGAAATGGTGAGGCACTAGAGGAACTGGATCGAGCACACTCTGCGCAAGGAGCATAAAGATATTGCTCGAACCGTCATTGACTGGAATGAGTAGGGTAACAGAAGGAGGGAAGACCTCCAGAATCTCCTAGAAGATATTGCTCGAACCGCCATTTATTGGAATCCGTAGGGTAGCAGAAGATGGGGAAGAAACAAGTATCCATCAAGAAATGCTGAGGGGCAAGTAGAACTGCATTGGCCCTACTCTGCGCAAGGGGCACGAAGATATAGCTCGAATCGCCATTGATTGGAATTCGTGGAGTAGCAGAAGGAGTGAAAAATCTCCAGACTCTTCTGGCCTTATGGACCATCGAACTCAGAGCTATGGATCAAAACACTTCATAAACCTATCCGCCAAGAAATGGTGGGGCACTAGAGGAACTGGATCAGACACACTCTGCGCAAGGAGCATAAACCGCCATTGACTGAAATGCGTAGGGTTGCAGAAGGCGGGAAAGACCTCCAGAATCTCATGGAAGATATTGCTCGAACCGCCATTGACTGGAATTCTTAGAGTAGCAGTAGGACGGGAAGACCTCCAAAAACCTCCTGCCTAATTGAAATGGATCGGGCAAACTGTGCGGAGGGTTAATGAAAATATTGCTCAAACCGCCATGGCCAGTTGAGCGGAGACCCTCACTCGACAAGCTGGCTTCGTTAAATTGTAATTGGAGCGAAGCGAAGGCGCAAGATTGTAAAAATTGGTATTCATTCGTCGAGGCCCTAGAATGCTATTTGGAATGACCAAACTTGGTCTTGCGGTTAACCCAAGGATATAAGCCAAGTTCTAAGCGTTCATACAGACGAACGGGCCTAGATAAATGTATATTGGCTACTTGGCGGAGCCTTCGCGTCTTCTTCATAGAAGCTGACCTCTCTCTGCCCAAAGATTAATCCAGTACACGGAATATACTTTAGTAATTGTACTTACCAAGTTTGGCTTGGAGCGCATATTTTTTACCGAAAACCATAAAAGGAAGTGCTCCGTCACCCATCATGCGTTTTTTTTTGTAATCCGTAAATATTGCAAAAACCCAAAAAAAAATTGAAAAATTTTGTTTGATTTTTCAACAAATGAAAAAGTGACGCACAAATAAAAAATGTAAATAAAATGAAAAATATTTAATACAAGTTTACATGTGCTTCAGGCACTAGACAAATTTAAACTGAGCTCTATGACTGTGGAAAGCTATACCCTAAAGTTGACATGTTGAAATTTTGAATCAGACCTACTGGGATTAAGCTATTTCGAAAAAAAGGCTGGAAAGGCCGCTGGGCCTGGCTGTGGTCGATAAAGTTTTGAGCATTTGAGATTCCCAACCCACCCAACTGGTTCCCGGTTTTAAAGAAAACGTGGAACTCTTTTCGGACTTTCCAGGTTTTGGACAAAACAACTCAACTTTCAACAAAAAAAATAACTTTCTTATTTAGATCCATGGTTGGTTGAAGTGGTGGCTCAGTCTATGAGCTCAACTGCCGCTTTCGCATCGTTTTGTTACCACATCCTCGTTTCCAAGTCGTTACTTGGTTGTTAGTATGTACAGCTGAGTTTTATCCAGCCCATGCTGTTTAGGAACCTCTGGAGCTCGTTGATGTTTACTTCCGCCAGCGGTCCTAGTCCATTGAGAAGCCGTCTTCCTAGGGTGTCCATTCTCTGCTTTCAAAGAGCAGTGCATTTACAGAGGAAATCAAGAGAGTGGTTTGTTTTTCTTGAGCTGTTTGTGAATGTTATGAGAAAGCCTCATTTTGGCCGCCTGTTCTCCAATAGGCCAGAAGCCAGTGATGCCTGAGGTCAGTCTACTGGCATCTCTTCTATTCCTGTTTATGAGCGATGTTGTTTGAGGTTGTATCTAATCTATAGTGATCTACTAGTCCCATATGTCACAAGACTATTCCAACTACGATGTCTCCTTTGACATGGTGTTGAGAGGTGTTCCGCTGGTTCCGCGAAATCCTCAATCATGGCTGACCCATTTTTCTCCAGTTCGTCGGCTTTTTCATTTCCCTCTATATTCCGGGGTCCCGTAAACCAGGTTAGAGTAACGTTGTGATTTTCCCTTACGGTGGCGAGACTCCACCATTTTAGAGGTTGTGATGTTTAGTCAACAGGACCTGAATCGCAGCCTGGCTATCCGACAGAATTGCACCTTTTTCTTACGGTGGTGAGGCTTCTTTAGCTTTGTTCTGCCATTTTAGAGGTTGTGAAGGACCTGAATCTCAGCCTAGCTATCCGATAGAATAGCAATGCTATTTTTGAACGTGTAGTCCCCGATTAGTATCCTACATGCCTCCAGAATAAGAATTACTTCGGCCTGGAAGCCGCTTGATATTCTCGCCATCTAGATAGTAAGTGCCTAGGAATTTTAACTCTTTCTCATCTTGTACTGGGTGGGATAAGATAAGAAAAATATAAATCGGAAGAAAGAATTGCTCTCTGGGATCATCAGCAACAGACTGCTTGGAATATTTACCTGCTTCCGACACAATCCATTTTGAAGTCATCCGTGTAGATTGTGGTGTCGCAGTTGTTTAGCAAAGATACCGTAGATGATCTATAAGAGTCCACATACCAATTTTGTTAGCATCCTAATAAAACTCGCGTTTTCTAGGATAAGATATGTAAAAAAGTTTGGGTGTAAGGACTTAACGATACCTTGGACGAAAGTCCTAGGAACGTTTTGCAGATTAGATTTCCTATTATTCCATAGGAGACAAGTTTATTGTTTATTATTTATTGATATCGGGGTTACATTATATAGCTCCCATAGGGGTGTTTCAGAGGACCTCGAAAAAAACAAAAAGTCTTAGATTTATCCATTCGTTTGCTTATGAAGATATTGGAACCAAATTTGGCACTCCGATGTTTTGTAGAGTTCCCAAGCACTACCATAGGATCAATCGGCCAAAAAAACTTTGTTTATACAAAATTTGCTGTACTTAATTTCTTTGCAACGATTTTTTTCCTTTTAGTACTCCTCCAGGGAGCTTAGTGCTTCTACAAGAACTTTCCACCGGACTCTATTTGGCACAGTTTGCTTAGCTGCTGTGTCCCAGCTGATGTTGTGTAGGGACAATTCGTTTAGTATTGCACATTGCTAGGTTGCCTTTGGCCTTCCCACTCGTCGGGTTCCATTCCTAAGACATCCTGACAATGCTGCTTCGATTTTTCCTGAGAGCATGGCCGTTCCAAAGCCTCTTGCGTGTTGTTATCAGAGTGCAGATAGGTACTTCACTTGTACAGTGCCGCAGTTCCGCGATTGATATCTTGTTGGGCCAAAATATCCCGCATATAATCCTTAGGCATTTGCTGACGAATGACTGCAGTTTCGAAATCATTCTCTGGATTTGATCACGCATTAAAAATTCTCAGCTTTGTTCTTCTGCTTATTTGCTGGTTTCTCCATATGCGGAAGAAGCGTCCAAATGCTGATCGCGCTTTGTTAAGACGATTCTCTATATCCTCATCCACCCCACCACTGGTGGAAATTGTAACACCAAGATATAAGAAGCTATCGGCAAAGTCGATAGTGTTCCCGCAGATGGTTATGCTACCTTGGCTTTTGTGATTGATTGATCGCATTGATTTTGGATGCGCTTATTAATAGTCCAACTTTGCTGGCAAGGATCTCAAGATCATTCGCTTTGGCTTGGATATCACTAAGTTTTTAAGAGATGAGACATATGTCACCCGCGTAGTCCTTTGCAAAGGATTTGGAACCAAATTTCGCATTCACAAGTTTTTCTTGCCAAGCAATGTGCCAAATTGAACAGAATCGGTTGCCTATATCATATAGGTTCCATAGAACCAATCGGTCGTAAAAATGTTTTTTGTACAAGATTCGTTGTGTTTGTTTTGTTTGTAAAGATATTGGAACCAAATTTGGCAGTCAGGATCATGCCCATGCACTGTACAAAATTTGATCTAAATTTGCCTACTATATCATATAGCTGACATAGGAACGATCGGTCGAAAAAACATGTTTGGTTAAAAATTCGTCTGTTTATGAAGGTAAACTTGGCCATCGTATGTCTTTTGGTGCTCTAAAGCAATATACCATATAATATATATATTTTATTGCAAGCTAGAGGCACAGGGTATCCCAAAGTCGCGCTCGACTTTTTTTTTCCCCCTTTTTTTGGATAAAATCAGGGGAACGGCTAGAGCGCTCTGGCGGAAAGAGAATGGGGCATGGTCTACGGTTGTCGCATCTCCCGAGCACTCTGGCCAAGATATGATCCAAAGCGAACATCTGAACCCCTGCGCTTCCAAAAACAGGACTAGGATGGTGGTAGGCGTGGTAATGGGGCACTGCACCATAGGCAATATGGCTTAGAGGTCGAACGGTCCCTTATCACGATTTCTGCCGCAGCTGCGGAGATGAAGTAAGGACAGAAAGCGTCTGTCCGGCGCTTCTTTGAAGACGAACCCAGTTTCTGGGTAAACCATTCTTTGAGGACCTGGGTGGTCTGGCTGCGAATCCTTAAAATGGTTTTGCAACACGAGAGACTTAAGTGACTAGACATGCACCTTCTCCAATTACCTTTCTTCTCCTTTTTTCACAATTAGGCAACACCATTGGACCTCATGGTCTCTGGTTGATCTCAAGTCACTAGCCTAACCTAATCCTTTTGGATCATACTTTAGTTAATTTTCGTCCTACTCTTCCCCTTTTACTTTTGTATGTAATAAAAACCAACATTTTTTTTTATCATTTACATTATACATGTACTGTATATATATATATATATTTGTTTTTTTTTATGTATATATATATTTTGATTTATTTGTAAACTTTTCTTAATTAAATTTATAATATAATTTCTTGTTATTGTTATTTTTATTTTACCATAAATGTTGGCAATTTAATCAGTTCGCAAAAAACAGGCAGGCTCCTCTATAGACCAAAATCAGAAGCTCTACTGGATTCTGCTCGTTTTTCGCTACAGGATCGATCACACAGGATCAAATGTCGACTTGTTAACTAAAAGTTATATAAATCACATGCACACACGCACATAGGCAGTTTGTTTAGTGTGTGTGTGTGTGTACAATTTTATATACTTTAAAATGTCGACAATGATAAATATTGAGAGTTCAATGTTGTTGTTGTTGGTTCGTTTGGTTTAAACTTGTATATAAAAAAAAGCATAATTTCTCACTTTATTCTTATTGTTTTTGTTGACTAATAAAACTAATTACATAAACTATTGTATATATATAAATGTGAGTATGTATGTGTGTGTGTGTGGGCGTTGTAGGTGAAAATCGTCAAAATGTTGTACATGCAACATAGGGAGGCATATATGCGCTTTTTTTTTACATAGTATATAAGCTTAGGTGCAGATACAAACTAGGATTTGAGTTACGCCTGGAGCCACGCCTTAGAAGTTGTTGGCTATTTAGGGCGGTCCAGACTAACATTTGGGTTTTTAAATTGTTTACACTTTTCTAACTTAACATTTGCATATAAACTTTTAAACTTAATGTTAAAGGATTTCGGCATTAAATCTTAAGTCTAAGATGTAGCAGGATATACAGAGGGAGAGAGTGAAGAGGAGGAGCTGCAGCAGAAAACGCTAGACAGTTTTGTTGGCCATAATAGACAGACCTTGGTCAACGTCTAGCGTTTGTCAGCACAGCTCCGTTTTTGAGCAAATAAAAATCCTGCCTGCTGCCAATTCCAACTAGGATCAGCAAGCAGGATTATTTTACAATATATAAGCTACAAGTCCCAGACTTGTTTTGGCCAAAATTATTTAAAAACAGTGTTAACAATTCTTCTTAAATAAAAAAAATATAAATATATGTATAATCATATTGGATCATTGCAGTTTTGGGCGTTAGGCTTTTAGTAGTTGTATTTGTATGTTGTATGTGTTTGTGTAAATGGTTTTTAATTGCTATATACATACATAATTAAATAAAAAATTAAAGTTTTAAATTTTTTAATTTCAAAACTTGCTACCACAAGCGAGAGACTGCGCTCTCGCTCGCTCTTTCTTTTTTGTGTTTGTTTTCTATTTATATAAAAATAAACTGTTTCATTTGTATATTACACAGATATATATATATATATTTTTGTATATATATATTTTTTGTTTTGTTAATTTTAGGCAATATGTTTTTATAAGATAACTGCTGCAGCCAGCGCATCCTTTGTTTTATTTTACTTCACTAGCATTATTCTTAAACGTAATGTAATTTATTCGATAAATTTTGATAGCTCTGTCTCTGTTCAATGTGTGTTGTTGGTTTTGTAATTCATCAGGAAACGTATCCGAGTTGCCGAAACGATATATAATAATAATCTGTTTAAACTAAGACGTTTGTCGGCTTTTAACTTAAATTACTAGGCTAGTTTTTCATAAAAATATTGTTTTTAAAAAATCGTCTTTGCCTTTATTTTGGCTTGAACAGCTGCACATCGTTCGTAAACTTTAAGAGCTTTTTTGCTGGGATTCCCTGGATTCGCTTTAAAGCCAATTTAGTAGCTGCTTTTAACTTTTTATACAGCTGTGTATATTGTTGTTGTTTGCTTATTACATCTAATTAATTTTAACGTATTTAGCTTGAGACACGGATTTAAAGCCAACATATATATAGAAAACTGGGCCGATTTTATGTTATGTGTAAATTGTTGGCTTTTTTGGGTTGGGTTGTATCCGTGCTAGCTTTTTGTGCGCTTATTTAGTCGGCCAGGGAGGGCTTACTGCCGCCCTGTTTTTCCTGCTTCTCCTTTTTGATCTGATCGGGAGTGAGCATTATCGCTGGGGTTTGCTGTTGTGGGTGGGTCTTTTGCTTTAGCATGGTCCAGTCATAAATGTAATCATATTGATGGTTCAACGTGCGGAACAAAATGCTAAAAAAGAGAAGAGAAAAAGGTTTTAGTTATATGGATACATTTGAGAAGGAACTACTGAAAAGCGGAAACATTTTAAGATTTCATAAGCTTTACTGTAGTGGCAGATATAGGATGGGTTTAACTATAATATAAGCTATACCATTGACTTATAGTCTTTCCAAAAACTGACAAACTAATGGCTAAGAGCAGGGAGAATGGTTCTTTTTCCTTATTCGAAAAAAGTTGAAAAGTTATACTTAGAGCTACTCATTTATCTCTCCGCAACTTGTATCTATGCCCAATAAATACCTTCAATTCTTTATCAATTCTATTTCATAAGTATAACTATACCCTACAGTTTTTTTTCCGAAAAGGGTTTCTCACAAAGAGGTGGGCACTGAGAGAGGGCACTGCGCCCATAAAATCTTTTGTACCATACCCATAAATTAAAACAAAAGCCTTTCCGCTTTCCGCATTAATAGCAGTAGATCTTTTGTTGGTATTGACCTAAGCTGGAAGGGACTAATCCGTTCCTTTCCCCAAGTGACTGGCGCTCTGTCCCATATCAGCGCTGGGCAGTCCCACAGAATATGCTTGGTGACTTCATCGTCTTCTAGACAGAGTTTGCACTCTGAGGTGTCCGATAGGCCAATTTTCTGTAGATGGTATCTAACAGTGTGGTGGTCAGACAGATATTCTATCAGGAGTTTTAAGTCCAGATGCGATCCGGATACGTAGTAGACTCTGCATGGCTGACTTGTTAATGAAAGTGTGTAGTAGTGTGAGTCCAAGGACTGACTCCATGACAGCTGTCGGACTGGTACCTGTCGCTCCCGAAAGAAATATGCGTACTAGTCTTTGAAGCTGGCTGCATTTCTTAATGCCCACATTTTGCTGCGTCTTGGGCCATCAAATGTGCCAATAGGACGTACCATCATACAGTATAAACATTCTATAATATGAGAGCTGAAGCCCCATGTGCTGCTAAAGAATTTTCTACAAGCCCACATAGCTCGAGTAGCTTTGGAGAGCACTAGTTCTTAGTGGGAGTTCCAGTTGAGTCGTTTGTCTAGGAACACACCTAGATATTTGACCTGGTCTTAATACTCCACCTCAGTGTTACTTATAACAAGGTTCTGAAGCTTCATGTTGTATCTCTGCGTGAACAATCACAGCTTTCTGGTGGTTGATGCTAAGATTATTTCTACGTAACAAATTCAACTTAAATTTACTTTCAATGTCATGCCCTAAACATCCAAAGTCCGGACCTTATTCAAATCTATTGCACTGTTTCGCTTCAACAATGCAATTCCAAGTGCAAAACAGCTTTAATCATTCGAGCTTATCTTAATAGCAAAATGTTTTGTGCCCTAAGCAGCTATCACAATATTAATTGATAAAGATGGTAAATTCGATTAATAGGAATACTTGTAGTCTGTGTTAAGATGACACAACTTACCGGAACAACTGGCGCAAGTACATATAATCTGGTTGCTCTTCGAAACGCAAACTACGGCAGTAGTTTAAGTACATGGAAAACTCAGCCGGATAGCCCTTGCACAGCACCTCGATGGGAGTGGACATTTTCTTCTCAGATATCTTTTCGTATTTTTGCTTCTTGGTGGTAGCCTTCATACCCTGCCAGGGTAAAACACCACGATTAAAATACATCATGACATAGCCCAAAGATTCCATATCATCACGACGTGATTGCTCAATGCCCACGTGAGCATTGATAGAAGCATAGCGTGCAGTGCCTGTAAGATTCTTCTCCTCACGATAGGGTATGTGTATGCGCTTATGTGGATCACGATATTTTTTGGCCAGTCCAAAATCGATTAAGAACAGCTTATTGCAGTGCCGGCCAATGCCCATGAGAAAGTTATCCGGCTTAATATCACGATGAATGAAGCACTTCAAGTGCACGTACTCAAGACGTCCAATCATTTGGTCGACCAGCATAAGCACAGTCTTGATGGTAAAATGGCGTGTGCAAAAATTAAACAGATCTTCCAGCGAGGGTCCCAGCAAATCCATAACCAATATATTAAAATTCTTCTCATTGCCATAATAACGTATACGTGGTATGCCCACGCCGCCGCTAAGCACACGATAGAGCTTATATTCATAGAGCAACTGTGGGTGGCGTGCGCTGGTGCCCTCCATTTTGATGGCCACCTCTTCGCCGCACTGCATGCTCATGCCCAGATAAATATCGCCAAAGGAGCCGCTGCCTGCAAGCAAACAGAAAAACAGAGAGAGAGAGTCGGGTGTCGGTTATGGAATCATATTTATACAACGCAACTTGATGCGCCATAAGCGCGCAAAAGATCTCCCCCGCGGCGACGGCTACACCATATTCTATGTATATATGTACATATATGTATATATGTATATGACTAATGCTAGTTGCTGCTTACCTATTTTGCGTTTGATTTTATACTTGCCGCCCACAATAATTTCAGAGCGATGGTTCTTCATTTTCATTAATTTATCCATGGCGAACTATGAACTATCCAGAATCCCTCAATCTCAAATTGCAAGTTGTAGGTTTTCCTTTGTGGGCCAGCAAGAGTCAAGTAAATTGCAATAGACGACAACACAATAAAAAAAAAACGTAAGAAAAAGAAACGGCGAAACACGATGCGTTTTGTGTGATGTTGATTGTTGCTAAAGTTGTGCGTACGCGTTGTCCGCAAACGTTTGCAATTTATTTAATTTAAGGCCAGTTTTTGCGCGTTCAAGCCTTTAAAACAATCAACCAAACGAAAAAAGAAATACTAAAATGTCTGCACAAGGCAGCAAAATTGCCAAATTAAATTTCTTTTGACAAGAAGAGTCGCGATTGGATTGACAATAATACACAGCTGTTATCGGCTGGCAACGCTGCACAAAATTTGCTGCTTCTTCTTGCTTCACGGCTATTCACTTGCAGACGTTTCTCAGCACTGCATTGCGCGATAAATAAAACGTTTGAAATTTGTTCGTTTTTTTTTCTTTTTTTTTTGTGTTTAAAATTAAAATTAAACTTTAACTGAGCAGACGTAAATAATTTTGATTTATTCGCTAGACATTTGTTCAAAATGCTACTCATTTTGGGGAGAATTAAGAGATGTGCTATAAAAATATGTAACAAAGCGGTTTGTTAGCCAATAATTTGAGTTTGGAAGTTTGTTGTTCTTGACAGCTAGGAGTTTTAGCTAGATTCATCAGCGTATCTTTTGCCAACGTTGTGAATAACCTTAAAATAAGTAAACATTGAATTTACGTGGTTTAGCGTGAGATTTAGACATGTCCGTATGCTTCTCTGTCCAGAGCGCAGGTTTCTAGTAAGCCCAAAATGCTACAAACTCAAGTTCTTCAATTGGTTTGAGGTTTTCAATGGAACTCCCTAGGAATCCGTAGACGAGGAAGGCCAGCGAACACCTGGAGGCGACAGCTAGAGTCGGAATCCCGCGCCACGCGTCTTAGCTGGAATGAAGTACAGAGACAGGCACAAAACAGAGATGAATGGAAGAAATTCCTGGTGGCCCTGTGTTCCACCTTGGAACTCAAGAATATATATATATTAAGGTTTTCATTATAGTACCAGCGATACCAAAAAAATATTGAAACTTCATAGAGATCTTAACTTAAGGATATTTATTTATTTTATTTACTTTAAAGAGATTAAGTAAGCGCTATTAATAAGAAGGGTTTTTCTTTAATTCAAAAATTAATATACTACGAGTTATAACAAATAAGAAATATATAAATTAAGGTTTTCATTATAGTACCAGCGGTACCAAAAAATTTTGAAACTTCATGCAGATCTTTATTTAAGGAGATTTATTTATTTTATTTATATAAAGATATATAAAGGTAAAGTAAGCGGTGGTAACAAGAATGTATTTATTTTAATTCAACAATTTATGTTTAACGAATTGTGACAAACATAAATTGCAGCAAACAATAAATATTTACAATTTTTTGCGCTAAACACAAAACATCTGTTGTTCAAAGTCGTAAATACGCTTGCCGATATTTAGCTGAGAATGTTGTCATTGTGCTACACATCGGCTGCTTAGCTGATTTTCCATCACTAACGCTTAATAGGCTATTTACACTGGGGCACATTTAATATCCCAACATCTTTTGTCGAAGATGTTGCGTATGAATTCCATTCCATCATTCCCAAATCTTGTGGAAATATTTCTATTTTAAAGACTATTCAAACTGGGGCACATTAAACATCGAATATCTTTTGTCGAAGATGTTGCGTATACGTTTGCCGTTGCGAAAAGTTTCAACTTCATTCCAACGTCTTTTTGAAATGTTCCTTATTATGTCCCGATGAAAATATATACGATAATTTTTCTGTGCAGCTCAAAACGCGTTGCGAAATTGTAAACAATGACCACAAAAAGATTGCCAGCTTTGGAACTTCATGGAACTGGCACACAATTTAAAGTGTGCGGCAATGTATAGATAAAAAAATTTACAAGTCGATTCGGAGCTTCTAGTTTGATGAGTGGAAAAAAGTATAAATCAATTTTATAAATTTTTTTTATATTTTTCTCATTACTTTGTAATATAGGACTAATAAGCCCGGCAGACGTTGTCCTGCCAAACTTTTTGAGTACTCTTAAAGTGTATAAACATCGTAAAATTCTCTAATTAGCTTATCTAGAAAATCATAAGATTTTTGGATTAGTTGACTTTCATGATTCTCTAAAAAGCCGTATGGACAAACTTAAGTATTCTTAAGAAAGCTCGACTCTCTAATAAATTCATGCCCCACAGAAACTACATTTCAACACCTTTGCGACTACGCTTCTGTCTGCACTAATGTTGAATACCCGGTGTTAAAATATTTTCTACTATGCTATATTCACGATATTCACAAAAATGTGTATAACTCACGAACCAATACACACAATGACATCCCAATAGGCTTAAAACCTCCAAATTGATAACTTGTAACACACGCAAAAAGCAGATTTGAAATTCATCGTTGCATTCAGGAGAACACCCGTAACACGTGAAACATTAACAATGGCACACAACTAAAAAAAATTTTAGGTTCCTTACAAGTTACTCAAAACTTTTTGTGCTATAAACCTTCTACACACTATAACAAACAAAATATAAAAAAAATTGGCAAATTCGTCCAGCCGTTTCAGAGTTATGCGATCATAAACGTAGCATTTCATTTTTAAATATATAGATTATTGCAAGACAGTTTTTTCTTCATTAGTTGTAGAACATGTCTTAGTTGCCCTTCTGGGGAGTTGTTGTCCGAGGGATTCAATATTGCCGACTGACTTTGTATTGCTTCTGTAAAGAGAGTTTTTTTTATTATTTATTTTTTTCATTTCGTAATAAATAGTATGCTACGTAATAAAATGCCATAAAAGTTTTTGAAATGGCTTAGGGACTATGTTTCAGCTGCAGCTCGTCGACCTCCTTAATACTCCCAATTAATTCATGTTATCAACAAAAATTCATAAAACCCTTGCTTAATAATACTTAATGTTGAAAAAACTCATAAAAAGATAGATATTTTAATTTGAAAAAACATTTATATTATCATAATTTGCTGATTTTACTTGTCAGTCTGTCTATATGGCAGATGTTAAATGTTAGATGTTGTCAGTGTGAATCACTACAGTGCGTTTCAATGTTTTTAATGAAATTCCAAATATAATTATGCTATCGGTTTATATGTTTTTTCCATAAAATGTAGTTTTTGGCCATAATATGGTCTCTGTGCCCTAAACTAATAATCATATATTGCGTCGATTTATCATAAAACGATCAAAAGGTGATTCAAAGTTGAAATAAAATATATTTATGCCATCTATACACTTTATTTACTTATAGAAGTCTACTTTCATATAGTTATGAAACGCTTAAAATTACAATAAAACGCAATGTATATCACATCTCTCAAAAAATCCCATGCGTTCCGCTAAAATGTGCCCCAGTGTGAATAGCCCATAAATTGTCACGCAACAGGTTCCGCACAATGCTTGCTATTTACAATTATTTGCACATCGCTAAGTTAGCACGCACATCGATACAACACAGTCGTGAGCAAATTTTTGCTTTTTCCTCATCGATTATTATCGATTACTGCAGCACTGCTGTTGGGCAGCAGCGCGGCATTTGGCAAGCCCGCAACAAATTTGTAACAAAATCAGTTTGAAACAAGCAAGCAAAGCGTATGGTTGGTGGTAGCAGCGGGCCATATGTAAGCGTCTGAAAATAAATTCAAAAAGAGTGGTTTTGTGCGCTGTGATATATTTTTTTTTCGTGTTTTTTGTACGGAGTTTTTTTCAAAGTGTGTTTCGGGTGCAATAACAACGGCAACAAGTCTGTGTGTGTGTTGTTATTGCAACTTTAATGCTATTGTTTTCGTTTTATTTTTTTTGCATTCGCAGTGCATAAAATTTATTTTGTTTTAAATTATTGTTTTTTTTTTGTATTTTTTTGTACGTTTAATTGCGCGCTGCTTGCAATATGCATAAATGTGTGTGAGGAGACTCTGTTGGCGTTGTTGTTGTTGTTAAGTGCGCGTGTTTGCACGAGCGCGGGCATTTTTTTGAAGCGCGTAGATCGTTCCGTCCGTCTGTCGTTACGGCATGCAGTTTGTACAAAAGGATAAAAAAAAGCTAAAAGTTAGTTTCAAATTGTGCAACAATTGTTTGCAGGCAGCGTAAAGCAAAGTAAAACAAAAACAAAGTCTGTCTTTGTTTTTTTTTTTGCCTTTTTGCTTGCGTAGACGATCGGACATTTTGATATGAACCAAAAAATATAGCCACACACACATACACACATGAACACACTTGCGCACAAATACATAGCGCCGTCTTATCTACCGCTGTCGGCGTCGCTGCTGAGGCTGCTGCTGCTGTGGCCGGCGCAAAACACAAATGAGAATTGTCAAACAAAACGGACTCAAAGGAACAAAGCAAAGATCATAAAAACTACGCGCGATCGTTTGTGTGTGAGTGCGTGCGTGCGTGTGTGTGTGCATGGTTATAGTGTAGGAGGCAATAAAAATAACAATAAAAATAGAAGCAAAAAAAAAAATCAGAATTTGTAGTTCCTGAATTGGAACTAACGAATGAATTGTTTGGAGAGCCGAAATATTTTTTACGATTTACGATTAAAACCGACATTCATAAGTTCAGTTTGAGTATCCAGAAAATTCGAAAACTTTGGCATCATCTTCGATTTCTGAGCGTCTCTCTCTCTTAAAAGGTTTCCAAGAAATTTTCGTTCCCAAATAAAACGTAATTAAGCATACTGGAAATTTCCATGAGAAAAATAATATTATTTTCGTATGTCCTATAAAAGTAAAATTTTTTAGGCAAGCTTAATACAATTTTTTTGTCATTTTTAGATCTTACTTTCATCTTAAGATCTTACATGAATGAAAAAAAATACTACAAATACAAAAAACATTTTTAGCATCATATCCTTTTTGTGCAAACTCTGTGCAAAGACAACAAAAAACAAAAACAAAACAAACGCAACAAACACACACAAAAGCCGAAGCGCAAAGAAAGCACGTGCATATTTTTATTCTTTTTTTTTGCGTACTAAGTTCATGTTTTTTCATCTGTTTTGTTTGCTCTTTCTATATATTCTAGCTGTTGTTGAAATGCAAAACGCACAAAGTAAATAGCCAATAAAACTAACCCAAAACATATAATAAGAACAAATACAAATTACCTACAAAGTTCGACGTAAAAAAGCAAAAACAAAACCAAATTCAATTTCAAATTCAACTGCGCCTGTGTCAGCAAATAATTTCGAAAAAAAAAGCTAAAAAAAAATATTACACTCATAGTTATACATAATATAATATTAAAAGCATAAATAAGAACTGCCCAGTGAACAAAAAATTTTTGAAATACGAGCGCGCGGCCGAGCATTGAGCGGAGCAGCAACAAATCAAAAACAAAACCAACAACAACAAAAAATTACAAAACAACAACAAAAAACAGTAACCAAAATGTCTGCAACAATTGTGCAGAAGTCGTCGAATCCGCATTACTTTGAATGCGTCGACATCTTTGCAGCGACCACAACAGCGGTAAGTTCTTAACATAATATGTAAATAAACATAACATAATGCATAATAACATAACATGGAGTACTTACAGTGGCGCATAACAGTGTGTTTATGTGCTGCTTGAGGATCACTTTTAATGTTAGCTTTAGCGCTTGTTTTACAGTGGCGCATAAAAGTCTACTTATGTGCTCTCAGAAATCACTTTTTCTGTTAGCTAAAGCGCTGTTAAGTACAGTGGCGCATTACAGTGTGTCTATATGCTACTTGAGGATACTCTCAATGAAATAACTTTTAATGTTAGCTTAAACGCTTACTATACAGTGTTGCACAAAAGTCTACTTATCTGCTGCTTGTCGATACTCTCAGAAATTACTTTTTCTTTTAATTAAAGCGCTGTTATGTACAGTGGCGCTTAAAAGTCTGCATACGATTTTATTTATAAATAAATTTTGAACTTATAGTAATTCTCAAACTTTAAGCTATACAGCTATCGAGTTTATATAATTCTTTATAGTTAATCCCAGCCCGTTAAACAGTAGCGCATAAAAGTGTGCTTTTATGCAGCTTGAGGGTGCTCTCTATAAAATCATTTTTAATGTTAGCTTTAGCACTTATGTTACAGTGGCGCATAAAAGTCTACTTATCCGCTGCTTGTCGATCACTTTTTATGCTAAATAAAGCGCTCTTAAATACAGTGGCGCATAAAAGTCTACATACGATTTTATTTATTTGAACTTATTGTAATTGCCAAACTTTAAGCTATCGAGTTTGTAGAATGCTTGTTAGTTAATCACAGTCCGTGAACGCTGCACAGTGGCGCATAAAAGTCTACGACATACGATTTTATTTATGATACTCTACCAGAAGTAAATTTTGAACTTATTGTGATCGTCAAACTTTAAGCTATCCAGCTTTCGAGTTTATAGAATTCTTTTTAGTTAATAAAATTGTACTTATATGCTGCTTGAGGATAATCTCTATGAAATCACGTTTAATGTTAGCTTGAGCGCTTTTTGTACAGTGTTGCACAAAAGTCTACTTGTCTGCTACTTGTCAATACTCTCAGAAATCAATTTTTCTGCTAGATACAGCGCTATAATGTACAGTGGCGCATAAAAGTGTGCTTATATGCTTCTTGAGGTTACTCTTTATGAAACTATTTTTAATGTTAGCTTAAGCGCTTTTTGTACAGTGTTGCACAAAAGTCTACTTATCTGCTGCTTGTCGATTCCCTCCGAAATCACTTTTTATGTGAGATATCGCGCTGTTATGCACAGTATTAAATAAAAGTCAACATATGATTTTATTTTTGATACTCTCGCAGAAGTAAATTTTGAACTTATTGTAATAGTCAAACTTTAAACTATTCAGCTATCGAGTTTCTAGAATTCTTGTTAGCTAAACAAGATCTTTCCTATCTTTCCGATATTAAAAAACAAAAAAAAATATTCTTTAGCAAATTATTTATCAAAAACTATAACCATGATTTAATTGTTGATACCCTCTAAGAAAAAATGTTGAACTTATTGTAATTGCCAAAATTTAAGCTATTTAGCTATCGAGTTTCTAGAATTCTAGTTATCCACAGTGCGTCAAAATATTTTTTCCCGATATCTATAAAAATAAATAGCCTTTTCAAATTATTTATCAAAACTATAACCATGAAGAATTTGCATTAAATCATGGCCTTCATAAGTTACTGCTCCGGTTTGGCTTGATATTTGTATACATAGCTTATTCATAATCGAAAAATATTTATTATAATATGTTTACTGAACTAGCGTGACCTTTACCAACTGGTATTTGTCAAAAACAAACATTAAGTACTGTGCAAAACATAAGTAAATTATACTTGATAAACATTTAAACTATAATCAAATTTTAAAATTTATATCTTGACAAAATCTTACTTCATAAAAACAAATTTAAGTAACTGAAAGCAATTAACACTTGCCAAAATAATAAAAACAAATAAATTTTCCAACTGGTAATGTTAAAAGTACAAGCAAAAAACTTACATAGAAATTCTAAATTAATTTTTAATTATGTACTATGTTTAGTTCTTGCGAAAATCGAAATTACCTCGAAGCTGATATATGAGCCGCCCAAGCGCGGATTTCAAACAGTAATTCCTGATTGATTTTTGCCTAATTTCAAGGAATTCAATTGTTATATGTACTATGTTGAGTTCTTGCTTCTTTAAATAAAAGCTGATATCGAAATTACTTCAAAGCCGAGGTTTTGAAACAATAATTCATAATTAATTATTGCTTGATTTTATGGAATTTAATTTTTGAGTCATATTTATTGACAGCTTGGTGTAAGG
Source organism: Chymomyza amoena (assembly GCA_037043745.1). Lineage (NCBI taxonomy): Eukaryota > Metazoa > Arthropoda > Insecta > Diptera > Drosophilidae > Chymomyza > Chymomyza amoena. Next base: position 103,965 of record JBAMAX010003609.1, on the reverse strand, counting down.
CTCTTTTTTGGCAGATTAGCAGGATTATTCGATGCAATTTAATTTTTCAGTCATATTAGTTGACATCTTCGTGTAAGGCTCTTTTTTGACATATAAGAAAAGCAGGATTGTTTGATGGAATTTAATTTTTCAGTCATATTTATTGACATCTTCGTGTAAAGTTCTTTTTTGGCAAATAAGAAAATCAGGTTTATATGGTTAATACAACCCTAGAAGCTTGCAAACTTTCGCAGATTCAGTTTTTGTAAAACTTAATGGCGTATTAAAATTCTGCGTAAAAAGGAGTGTGCCTTCAGCGCCTACTTTTCTCTACGCCTCTGTCCCTAAGCGCACTAAAACTTTTTAAATATTGCATTATTAAATTTTTTTGTTTTGATAAATATGCTGAAACGTGTAAATTTTTGCAATAGCAGGTTCTGCTTTTGAAAAACGATACTTTGTTATGCATGCAACTTGCTTTTAAAAATTTTACAATATAATTATTTAGTCATGCTTAAAAAAATGACTTAATTTGTTTGTAAGTGCTTAGCCCTTAGCATAAAAAAATATGTTTAAATTATTCTGCAGTTTTTAATAAATCTGTAAAACAGCCTAATTAAGTGTAAAGTAAGGTTTAGAAGGCTGAGTATTAAAAAAAATTAAAGGCAGCCTATTGGAACAAATTAGTTAAGTTATGACTCAATAATGCCAACTACTCGTTAAAACAAACAAAAAGTCTTCTCACTAGTCAACAATTTTAGTTCGGCTAAATAAATTTTAAAAAGTACAAATCTATTCAAAAAACAATAGTCGCTTGTCATAACAGATAATTGCAAATTGTTTGTAGAACCTAAAAACGCAAAACTTCCATATCAAATGTCTTAATTTTTTTGTAAGTGCTTAACCCGTAGCATAAAAAAAATATGTTTAAATTATTCTGCAGTTTTGGCTAAACAAAAAAGTTAAATCTTTAAAACACCCCAACAATTTAATGTAAAGAAAGGTTTAAAAGGCTGAGTACTTTAAACAATCGAAGGTAGTCTAATGGAACAGATATTAGAACTACTCATCAAAACCAACAAAAAAGCTACTCTTTTAGTCACAAACATTATTTCGTCTAAATAAATTGAAACAACTACAAATCTATCCGATAAAAAATGCACACTTGTCATTAAAGATAATTGCAAACTTTTTGTAGAACCTTAAATTATAAACAATAAAACTCCGCGTTAGTTTGTTTGATTGATGACTAAGCCCACACAAAATACGTTCTATGCATTTACGGCTGAAGCTAGTGTTATCAATTCCAAAATATATTTTCCATAGCACAACCAAATCTGATTAAAACTGTGGGATTTACATTCAATTTGGCATATAATACGTTCTCAAGGGCACAGCATCTAACATAGTCATTGTGTTTAGACTGCGTTCGATTTTTGTATTTGCTATTTTATTTTTTAAACAAATAATAATAAAGTAATATAATAAAATAGCTTAAATATAAAACATTTACTTCAAGCCGCAATCCATGCATTCTCATCGTATGTAAACTTTTATGCGTCACTGTCTTAAGTCAGCATCATAACATAAATATCCTTTATAACTGCTGTCCTTAACAGTCGCTGTTAACAGGCAGCACTTTGTTTCACTCTCCCTCTCTCGCTGCTGCTGCTGCTTTTGTTTTGCTTTTAGCGCAAATTGTTTTTTTTTATATTTATTGAATTTGCACTTTTTTTTTTGCGCTTTTTTTAAATAACTTGTTTGCTTTTCAATTTATGCCTGCAATATATTTCCGTTTCATTACACGTTTGCGTTCAAAACACATTGTTGTTATGTACATGTGTATACATATGTACATATGTATGCAAGCATTGTAGTAGTACATAGTGTGAGTGTATGTGTGTTGATTTGCTTTTCCAAAAATACGCTGATTCATAATTATTTTGGTTGGTAAACACTCAGAACTTTGCATGAAAATTGCGTGATAAGACAAAAACAGAGAGAGGAGAGGAGAGCAGCGCAGCGGCAGAGCGGCAGCGGCTTATAGTTGTTTTTATTGTATTTGTGCTTTTATTGTATTTGTTTTTGTGTATTGGCTTTGCGACGCAGTTAATAAATTTGTGAGAGCAGCGCAACAGGCTGTTTTAGCAGGTGGCAATTTTTTTGCAGCAGAGCAGTGGCGTAGGCTGCGGGGACGAAGCTAAGCGTGCTGACTGAGCCGGTTTCTAGTTGTGCCGGAAATCTTAAAGTTTCTTTGAGATTCCTGTGAAAAAACTTGAGGTAACAGACTAAAAGATGTAGGCTTGCTGCTACTTGAGTGCAATAATTTCATAAGCACTTATCTGCTCAATTGTTTATTGATAAAAACAATAAAGTTAGTCACACATTTCATTGACGTTTTTTTTTCCAAAAGTCATAAAAGTTTTAATGAATTGAAGGTGTGCAAAATAAATGCAATCAACAAGGCAATTAGGCGATTTTATAATATCTAAGAAAATCCGTTTTTATTTGGGTCAAAATGGTCAAAAATATTTCAAATTATGTAAGAAAAGCAGCTACACTGTTATTATAACCCGATTACAATTTCCCTGCATAAATTTCCCTTTTGCATACGCCACTGCAACAGTGTATTGTCGTCCAACGGTTTAATTCTGTGCAATGTTAATTGTTGTTGCTGCTTTTTGGGTTTTTTGTTTTGTCGTAACAGACGATGCTGACGCCGACGTCGCAGCTCATACTTTAAGTTCGCGCTGTGCGTCGTTGTCTTCGTCTCCTCCTATCTCTTTTTCGCTGTTACAGTCAGAGTCGTCGCTGGCATTGTCGTCATCTCATCATCATCAGCAGCAGCATCATTAAAGCTGTTGTTCATATTTTGTTTTATTATTATTTTTTTTTCGTATGTGCGTGTTTGTGTGTGTTTTTGCGTGTGAAGCAGGAGCAGAGCTACAGCACAGCAACGACGTCAGCAGCGGACGCAACAGTAGTCAGAGCCGCCGCAGTGGCAGCAGCAGCAGCAGCTGTTGTTGTTGGTGTTGATCGGCAACAAATTCGATTAAGTCAGTTCCGGGTTGGATTTTTGTTTAGTGATTTTGTATTTTTTTTTTGCTTTTGCTTTCATGCAGGCAACAGCTGAGAGCGGCCAACAACCAGTTGCTGCTGCCTATGCCGCGCTGCTATGCGTTGGCGGCGTTGGCGTCGACTGCAGCAGCATTGTGTAATGTGCAAAGTTTATGGGTTTGGGATTAAGTTGCAGTAGCTTTAGGCAATGCGTAACAAATTTGAGTTAATGAAATTTGCAGAATTCTGTTAAATAATTCCCCCTCGCTACGCCACTGCAGGCAGCCTAAAAATTGCCTTTTTTTCAATGCAGTGACAATAGTTTAAGGCAGAGGTCAAGCAGCGCAGCACACACATATGTATGTATACACGTACAGCAGGTTGTTGTACGATAAAGTCATAAATTTGATTTTAGTTTTGATCGACTTTATCGTTTATCGATTATAACACAGCGTTTTTTTGTATTTTAAATTTAATTGATAATGTTGCTGTAATCGCGCGCTGCTGGCAACCATAATTTGGAGTAAACAACTATCAACAATTTGCTGCCGAAAGCGAAAGGGCGACACACACACACAGAGTGTGAGAGATAGATATGCGTGTGTGTGTGTGTGCGTGTGAGGCAACAGGCAACAACTAAAACGGCTGCAGCAGCAACAGCAACAACAGCAAAAGCAAAACAACTAATCGTTGCTTATTGCTGTATTAGTGTTGTTGTTGTTGCTTTTGCTGTTGTCTTGCGGCCAGAGCCAACGGTCAGTATGAATGCTGCACAGGCGACAAAAATGTCGAAAAGGATTTTTTAATCATCTCATGATAAACTATATTAGTGCTGCAAAAGGAAAGAAGTTTTCTTTTTTGAATGGCGATCTATTGAGATTTTATTGACTCTTTTTATACGCAAAGTAAATTGTGTTGTTTTATGACTTATGATCTAATGTTAATGTTCAAAAACTTAAGAACTTGTATGCAGTGAACCAGTCCGATGATAACATATGATTTGGTTCATTTCAACACGATATCTAAAATCCTTTACAAACTTAATTTGCGGTTCTCTTAAAGGTTGGCCCAGCTAGACATTACACATTTATTTATGAAGCAGTTCTTGAAAACGTAAATATTTTCTATGAGATTTATTGTCTTGGAAAAACAAAGTGTATATTATTATTAGGAACATATTCATAATTTAAATAAATTATAAACGTAGCCATTCACAAATGAATCTATTTAATTGTCCAAAAGGCGACTTTGGCTTTACGAATTCTGCAGTCTACATCGTCCAATGCTCCTCCGGATGATGTTATTTGGCTTCCAAGTTACTCGAACTTGTCAACATTTTCAATGTGCAAATTGTCGATTTGATTTTAAGACCAATTTTTAAGCCTTCTGTGGCGAGTCTATCTAACTGGGTTTGAATGTCCGAATGATGGGAAGAGAATAGTACAACATCATCTGCATATTCTAGATCTCCTAGCCTACGGTTAAATTTCCAGTTGATTCCAAAACTATTCAATTCAGCTGCTTCAAATACCAAATCAAGAACGGTAATAAAGAGCCGTGGCCGTCGGTGGCGTAAGTGGTAGCGTACTCACCTCTAAAACCGAAGGTCGGTGGTTCGACTCCCCGCAGTATCACTGGTGCATTTGCCTAGCACTGGCATCGCTAGCTCAAAGACGCTATTTGCCATGAAAGTTTCTATTAATTTAAGACACCGCCGTTCGGATTCGGCTATAAACTGTAGGTCCCTGTTCTGTTAGAACAGTTATTAATAGAGATCCCCTATGCCCCTCCTCCAAGTGGTCTAAGAGGGAATTATTTTTTAATAAAGGTCAAGGGCCACAGTGTACATCCTTGTTTCACACCGCTATTGCATTCAAAAGGATCGCTTAGTTCTCCGCCGTGCAAAACTCGGCTTGAGGACCCAGTATACGATGCTTTTATGATATTGATAATTTTGTCTGGAATACCTCTAACGTGAAGTGTCACCCATATTGCCAAACGCTTTTAGAAAAAGTAATGAAAACCAGATAAAACGTAAATTTGAATGCCTCGGATTGCTCTACGATAATGCGTACAGTGTTTATTAGATCAATACAAGATCTTTGAGGGCAAAAAGCAGCTTGATTTCTACGTGGAACGTTGTTGAGTGGCTCGGATATGCAAAGTGTATATACTATACAAAAAAAAAAACAGCTGTTTTTTACAAAAAACATGTAAAGTAGATAATTATTGCTTGTAATGTAACTTAAGCTTGCTTGCCTGCATATTGACTTTGACAATTTTGTCGCCTGTGCAAGTGGCAGTTGGAGCCAATGCTAAAATTTACTTTTCGCACAACTTTTTTGTTTTTGTTTTACTTTTTATTATAAAATATGTACATACACACATAAATACATAAGTATGTATATGTACATGTCGAGTTGGTTGGCTTGCGAGTTGATCTTGTTGCTCGCCGCTTGCTGTTGCTGTTGTTGTTGCTTTCTTGTACATAGCAAAGCGCATGTTTGTACATAGCATGTACTATGTACATATGTATGTATGTACTCGAAAAAAAATAAAACCCAAATGCTGCTTAGGTTGTCATATCAAATCCTCATGCAGCGCGTAATCATATTACGCTTTAACTTTACACTCTCACAGATACACACACATACATATGTAAATATGTATCTGTGTATATGTATGTGTGCTTGCATGCAATGCATTGTTGAGTTTCGAGTGTAGTTTAGTGACTGGCCAAGGGATGAATGCAAGTGAAGGGACTCTGCTGGGATTCGCTTACTTACAATATGCAACCAAGCCGATGATGATGGTGATGATGATGATGATGGCGGTGGCGATGATGACTGCAACTACTTTTACGTATATGTATAATTCCATTTCCTGCCAAAGCGATAACACAACAAATGTGTGTTAGTGTGTGTGTGCGTGTGTGTTTGTGCATGTTGCGCCGCCATTGCTCTAAGCATGCCAGACGCCTGGCCTGGCCTGGCTTGGCCTACCTACTACCTCTTACCTACTACATGCTACTTACTTACCTACCAAAAGACTTAACCCAGGGTAGCCGGCAACACATGCAGCACACACAACTGTTGCAGCTCCACATATGTATGTATTTACACACACATACACACAGATACATATTCAACACGTATTGAGTGGCCCTGGCCCGACCCGGTCGAACGTCACTTCACTTCATTTCATTTCATTCGATTCGTTTTGGATTCGATTAATATGCAACCCGCATGAGCAACACATGCACACAGATACACATACACACACGCAGACACACAGATACAGGGAACGCAAAGTCCAGCCTACCCATCAGTGCGTCAATGCGTCAATAAGCCAGCCAGGCAGCCAGTCAGTCAGTCAGTCATCCAGCCTGTCATATGCGCTACACAAGCGCCGTTTGTGCAACTAGGAGTCGGAGCCGGAGCCTCCTTGTCATTGCGGCAACAATATTGCTTTTGGTTGACGTTGTGGCGCTTACAGTGAAGCCTCAGATAACTCGAATTGTTTAGAATAACTAAAATTTTAGAGGGTTGAACAACCCGGTTCTCTCACTTCCTGAAAATCTTGCTTTATTAAACTTGTCTTGGATACTTATGACTACGGACCCTACCATATCTTAACCGACCACGTGGGACAAATCCTTTTAAATAGTAGCTACTGTCGTACGAGACATCAAGAATTGCGGTATATCTTTTGGTCAATGTGGAGCGTACTGGTGTCAACTAAGATCAATTTGGTCAGTCAATCAGTCATCCAGCCTGCCATTTGCACAAGCGCCGTTTGTGCAACTAGGAGAGCCTCCTTGTCAATGCGGCAACAATGTTGCTGTTGGTTGACGTTATGGCGCTTACAGTAAAGTCTCGAATCATGAACAACCCGGTTTTGTCACTTCCTGACAAGCTTGTTTAATTAAACTTGTTTCGGATACTTAAGACTAAGGACCCCAATATTATTTACACGAGCCTGTTTGAAAAATCCTTATAATTAGGAAGTACTGTCGAACGAAACATACAGGATTGGGGTATTTTTTTTGGTCAATGTGAAGCGTACTGGTGTCAACTTAGATGTCTTTGGTGAAGGTAGTAAAAAAAAGAAAGGATTTATGTGTACTTTAACCTGACAAAAAAATCCTCTATCCGAGAAATCGGTTTTGTAGAAAAAGTTGAGTCCTGAGGTTGTGGCAGTAATGGAAAGAAATAAGAAGGGACAGGCTGATTTGTAGGTGTTCCTTATATAAAGTCAAAGGTTTTAGGTAAAGAACTTTTAAGATTACAGGGTTTTGAAAAACATCGTGAAGAAGGAGGATCCATAGTTTCCTCTATATTGTTATTTCTAAAACATGGGGTTTGCACCTCCAAATCCCGCAGGAACATGGGCACCACTTTGAGAATGAATATTCCTCGGGTTTACTATCATGTTTATAAAGAAATATGTGGGGGAGCAGAGTTCCGACAGTAAGTTATAAGCTCAAAGTCAGTCCTGACAACTCTGCTCGCAGTGACAGGTCACTTTTAAATAGGCCGCCCCTAACCTGGAGAACAGACGCCTTTTCCAGCCGAATCGAAAACCTCTGCCGATCTCTGGGTCTCGGCCCCCGGTTGAGTACAGACGCTACGTTGTGGATCGCTCTTCGCTTCACTGCTCCTCGAAGACCTTACAGGCAAGGGTGGCCCTATCAGTAGCTATGCTACCGCCTGCGTTGCTCTTAGAGTCATTGCAGCTACTAAGCCCCTTCACCACGTCAAAGTGACGATCCCCGAGAGGGGATGGTATATAATAGTAGTAAATAGTTTAAACGCAAAAATTAAATGAAACGTTTCCTGATTATGCTCTCGGATATATGTATGTATCACACATATGATATACCTACACTGGCAGTTCGAAAGCCATGCTGGAAGTGACCCTAGAATTTGAACTACCGGATCAGAGGTAGCTAGCCTCCTGGGTCGTGAAAGGGTGCATGTTCCAGGGTGCTCAAGAACGTCTCGAAGAAGGCTTCAAAGTCAGTGAGAGTGGTTAGGTCAATTGGAACCAGGATGTATCCAAGTGGTCAAATTGCCAGAACGTAGCCCGTGCTGAAGGTCCGCCCATTGCGCGAAGTGAACCTAGAACTTAAACTACCAAATCAGAGGAAGCTAGCCTACTGGGTCGCGCTTCCTGATTATGCTCTTGGAGATATGTATCACATAGCCAGACATGCTGAATATTCGCAGGGTGCTCGAGAAGGTCTCGAAGAAGGTTTCAAAGTTGTTGAGAGTGGTTAGGTCAATTGGAACCAGGATGTATCCAAGTCGTCAAACTGCCAGAGCCTAGCCCATGCTGGAGGTCCGCCCATTGCGCGAAGTGACCCTAGAACTTGAACTACCGGTTCATGAAAGGGGGCATGTTCCAGGTCTTGAAATAGTAAATAATAGTTAACAGCTGTTTTTATTGCTTTTGCTATTATTATTGTGAATTGGTTTTTGTTAAATTACAAAATGTTAATACATACATATGTATATACATACATACAGACAATGTCATATGTTTATTTGTGTATGCATGTATGTACATACATATGACAGTGTATGTGCAATATAAAAAATTATTTGCGTGCTGTTTGTAAGTGTTGTCGTTGTTGTTGCTGTTGCCAGCCTGCTACTGACTGACGCTGCTTATTATTTTTATTATTATTGTCTGTTATCGTTCAGTTGTTACAAAAAAAAAACAAAAAAAAAGCAACAACATAAAAATAAAGTAAAATAAAATATAAAAAAAAGAACCTAAAGAATAAACGAAATCAACACATACATATGCATGAGCTGGCTTGTGTGTGCGTGTGAGTGAGTGCTTTTGTGTGTGTGTGCGTGCACTCTGCCTTTGTGCGACAGCGACAACTACAACGGCTCGGCTCGTTCGTTCGTTCGCTCGCTGGCTTGCTATCTCTCCCACACCAATCCCAGCAATGAGCAATGATAAGGGGCAAAGTAGCTGGCGCTCCCGCTTTGCTTGCAACACTTCACCCTTGCTCCATACGGTTGCTGTTGTTGTTGTTGTTTTGCTTCTTCTTTACTCCGCTACTCTTCAAGTCTTGCCTTTGCCTGCTTCAACGCACAACGTTCAGCGCTGGCTTGCCTGCTTGCTTACACTCATGTGTGTGTGTGGAGCAAGACGTGCTCTCGGTTTGAAGGGGGGCGGGTAGGGATTGCTTGGCTGATTGTTGTTGCTTGGTCGATCGTTGTTCGTTCGGTTTGCTTTGCTGCTAACAGCACTTTATTCTATTGTCATTTCTTGTGTTGTTGTTGTTCTTCTTGTTGTTGTTGTAATCTTTAAAAAATTGTCTTCTTATGCGGCGGCGGTGGCGGCAACTGTTGCTGTTCTTCCTCTTCTTCTTCTTGCTGTTGTTCTTGTTGTTGTTGTTGCCTGGCTAATGGTCTCTCAATTGAGTGCCAAAGTACATAAATTTTCTGTTGTGGGGGTCTTATGGCAAGTTGTTTTTGTTTTTGCTGCGGTGTGTTGTCACTAGCGGAGGGACGCACACACACACACACACACACTCATATACACACACACACACATTCATTTATAGTTGTACTTACTTAATGTATTGCATGACACGCCACTGAAGCACACACAGCAACAACAACAACACCAACAATAATAATAATAATAACAACCAATATGTAGAAATATAGCAGAGGGACAAGTTGACCAATCTCTTGTCGATTATATTGATGATCATTGACATTTCATAGATTAGATAGATATAGAATTATGACTTGAGCAAACATTACACACAAATAGATTTATCCAACTTTAATTGGCTTGTGCCTCTGAGCCTGGAAATTTTTTCCATTTTCCAAGAAACAAACTGCTATTAATAAATTTATGGTCTGTTCCAAGCATTTGCTTCAATATTTAAAACGCAATTCTTAACTATTACCAAATCTTGGATACTCTTTCGCTCCAAGTTTCATCTATGCACTCTAGGAAATTATATTCATACCTTCCCTTGCTCTTAGGAATCTTGGAATCAGGAAAACAAATGCGGTTTTTTTCTTTTGGATTTTGGATATAGTAATAAGCATTTCGGTAATCATTACTCGAGAACATTACTAGGATGGAATGCTTGGTCAGTGTGTAGGTAGCCGAAGAAGAGTTCGACCAAAGTTGAAATGGTTGGATGGGGTCGATCAACATGCTGAGGATTTAGGACTGAGATGTTAGAGAATACAAGCCCGAGATAGCGACGAATGGAGGCAAAAACTACAACGGGCAAAGACTCGACCAGGGTTGTCTCACCAATGATGATGATGATAACTAGGAAGATATTTTCTCAATTTTTCTTTAAACACAAACAGCAGTCCATAGTCGATCCTAAGTTCTAAATAAAACTCTCCTAAAGAAGTTATAGAATTTTGTTATATTTTTATGAACTCTATTATTCGGGTTCCGGCTACAAGCTGTAGGTCCCTGTTCAGTTATTAATCCTCAAATAGTCAGTCAGGGAAATTATTATTATTAATTATTTATGAAAATTCTATGTCGCTTTAAATAATTCCTCACTATATTTACTTATACTTTATTTCGTAAACTGAGAACTCTAGTGTTCTGAGTTCAAAATTTGAGACCTAGAGTTTGAAATATTTTTTCCTAAAAAAGAACTAGTTCTTTGGTTGGTTTTTTATGTTTAACCAACTTTTAAAATGTTTCTAAAATTGACTTAAATCGATTTGAGTCTCAAAACTCACATTTTTTATAAAGTAAATACCAAGAGAGATGATTTTCAGAACTCCATTGTGACTTAAATCGATTTGAGTTGATAGAGATCCATCAACACTCACATTTTTTATAAAGTAAATGCGCAGAGAGATACTTTTTAGAACTGCATTGTGGGCGGCGTAAGCTCACCGAAATCTTTAATGAAGATCGTCCAAAATTCTTGTTTTTATATTTTTATATCATTATATAACTTGTTGGCAGATTGGAAACAATATTTTATAGACATTTTTTGGTTCACCGAAGAGGCTTGTGTTAGAAAAAAAAAGTTCGGAATTTAGAAGGAATTTACAATATTGACATCTTCTTGGCACAAATGGCGAAGGAATTGGAAAGAAACGACATAGAGTTAAAAATGAAGCTCTTATTAATAGGTCGGAATTTTGAAGAAATTGACGATATGGATATCTTCTTGGCAAAAATCACGAAGCAGGGAAGGAATGGAAAAGAAACGCTATAGAGCTTTAAATCAAGCTCTTATTTATAGTAGAGAATGAAAGGTCGGAATTTGGAAGAAATTGACAATATTGACAGCTTCTTAGCAGTAATTGCGAAGGACTTGGAAAGAAATTCTAAAGAGACAAAAATCAAGCCCTTATTAATTTCGGATAAGCTCATTGAGATCCGGCTTTTAAAATTTTTTGATGAAATTGACATCTTCTTGGCAGAAATTGCGAAGGATTTGGAAAGAAACGCTAAAAATCAAGCCCTTATTAATTCGAATGAAAACTTAGTTCTTTTAAAAATTTCGGACAAGCTTATTGAGATCCGGCTTTTAAAATTTTAATTAATTTAATTTTATTCCCTGGCATTAATATTTAATTTTAACAGATACAAATGTAAACAGAGTTTAGCTATTTAGCTTTTTAACTGAATAGATCGTTAAAACATTAAAAAAAAAATGTTTAATCCCGGAAATATGATCCAGACCTAGGTTTTGACACGAATTTGCGTGTAACATATTGTTCTATGAATGGTGCCATTATTGTTATAAAATAAAATAAGCACATTTCATTTAACAAATTTTCTATGGATATATGTCAGAAATAACCCAAATTTTCCGGATTTCATACTTAAAGAATTTTGCGATCTTAATTTTTGAGCAAATATATCAAGCCTATAATCAAGGAAGTGTTCTGAAAACGTTTTATAACTTTTGTTATGAATTTATCATTATATTTGGAAAAAAAATTTCCTTCGAATTTCCCAGCTTATCATACAGAAAATCGTTAGAAGTAGTTTTTGAACTAGTATTCTGCATATATTTGAACTATTTTCATTTTTGATCGAAAATTTCAAGCCTATAATCAAAGAAATGTTCCGAAAACGTTTTATAACTTTTATTATGACTTTATCATTATTTTTGGAAAAAAAATCCTTTGAATTTCCCGGTCTGTTTACAGAAATTTGTTAGAAGTAGTTTTGGAACTAGTGAACTGTATAATGCGTTAGAAATAATGCAAAATACACTAAATCTTGTACGAAAGCGTGCTGAAAAAAAAAGATCTTAATAGAGAAGTTAATTTATGGAGCAGTGGGGAGTGTATTTGAATGTTGCTTATAAAGCAGGGCATTTATTTTGGTTGCAAGCTCGCTTCAAAGTTTGACACGCTTTTCTTTATATACGGGCTGCAAGTCAACCTTCTGCCGCCTCACACCGCAGCTCCCCTTAAAAAGCAACAACAATCAAGAAAAAAAAATCAAAAGTGCTGCAACATTTTTGGCAACTACCAAAACAACAACAACAACAACAACTAATGCACAACTCTCGATTACAAAGCACTTTTTGGGTTTTGAGGGGGTTCCAGCTCAGAGCTCAGCTCGCGGTTTAGTTCAGCTCAGTTCAGTTCAGCTCAGCCGCGTCGAATTGAATTGAATCAGCGTCTTGGGGTTTTTGCTTTGTACGCTAGTTCGTTGTTGTTGCTGTTGTTGTGTTTTGTATATTCGTTCGTCGTTCATTCGTTTATTCGTTCGCCGTCGCCGTCGGCATTGCCAATCCAATCCAATCGAATCTATTATATAATGAAGCCGCGACTGCGCGGCGTTAGTAGATTTCCATTCACTGTCGCTTTTTTTTTGTTGTATTTTTATTACTTGGTTTCTTTTTATAGTATGCGTGTGAGTGTGTGTATGTGTGTTGTTTTGTTTTTGTTTTTTTTTTATTTATTTTTATTTTTACTTTGTACTGTTCCAACTGGTTTTACAGGACGAGTGAGAGAGACGCGTACGACGATGATAGCGGAGATAGTGTGTGAGGCAACTACAACAACTAACACATGTGCAAAGTGCGTGTATTAGTCGTAAGAACCGAACCGACCGTGTGTTCTACCCTACCCCCTCTCTATACCCCGATCTTGGTCTCTTAACTCAAGACCCCGGTCCAATATTGACAATCATTTTGTTTGCCGCTCACGAACAATATAACGAATAAGTGTAAACGAGGGCAGTAAGGAAAGTAATTGGTATTGGTTCAGATGAACTTTGAGGGTCTAAAAATAATTAAACTATTTGAAGAGAAACACGAAATAATTGGTTTGAATAGGGTTACCAGATGGTCCGAGTGAAAAAGCTGACTGCCATATTGATATATAAAGGGAGTACGAAATACAAAAATCCTTCAGAAAGAGAAGAATACATATTTGGCAAAAGATAGGAAAATATGTATGACAAAAGTTGATAGGTCTCATTCTTTCAACAGCTCAACAGCTCTCGCCAGAAATACCAAGGGAGGATATGATCTCCTCGAATTTACCTTTCCATCGGAGTCGTGGTCGTCGCCTTCGTCTTCCTTTTTCGGCTTTCGCTGGAGCATCGTTATCCATACGTACAAAATGTCCGAGCCCGCGCAGACGTTGTATTATGATGCGCTGGACAACATCTATGTCATCGTAGAGGTCGTACAGTTCGTTGTTCATCCGCATGCGAAAGACGTCCTCAAAACAAACAGAACCGAAGATTTTACGAAGAATTTTTTCTTTCGTACACCCCAAGAGCGGATGCATCCGTTCGCGACATTACCCATGCTTTTGCGCCGTAAAAGAGCACGAGCAAGATGAGCGTCTTGTAGAGTGTTAGTTTTGTTGGTCGATAGAGGTCTCTGCTACACATCTGAGTTTTGTTGGTCGAGAGAGATCTCTGCTACAGATCTAAGTATTGTTGTTTGAGAGAGGTCTCTGTTACACATCTGTTGATAGGCCTAATCGTGCGAAAAAATCAAGCATTTCTGCAAAAAGCAAGCAAGTGAACCTGGAATAGAAAAAGCGAACACATGGTAACTCTAGGCTTGAATTTAGATTAACTATTTTGTAAAGAAATAGATTTTGAAATTTATATTCTTTGCCAACGTGCTGGGGGAATAATTTTGCACTTATTTCTTGTTTAGACGGAGAATTCTCTTTGTACCCATACCTGCATGTTCTGGAAATGCTCCTGACCTGCCTTTAACTTGTCTCTGGTATTTTGGGATCATCATTATCTGTTAGAACTGCAACCCGGGTTGAGTTTTGACTTCCTCTACTATCCTGTTCCATTCTTTTTTGTCTCTGGCCAACATCTTTCAGTTAATAATTCCAAGCGTTCGAAGGTCTTTTTCAATACAGTCGATAAATCCTATTGTGTATGAGTTAAGTTGTACTCTAATAACTTCCTTTGTGGGCACCCTTTTTCCATTCTTATCACATGAGCATTTTAGAATGTTCTCTCCATTGGTTAAACGCAAAAGCTCGTTCGTAGTGCCCATATTCATAATTTGACCCAACGATTTTGCACAGAATTGTCCTTTCAATTACTCGTAGCGCTTCTTCATCTTAGGATGTCATTGTCCATAATTTGAGATATTCTATTTAATAAGCCTATTTAAATTAAAAAATCGCTTGAAAAAAAAAAAAGGCTTTAACGTAATTATGGTCAGAAAATTCTCCTGATCTGACTAACATTTTCGCTGGAATTTTTTCTTCCTTATTCCGATCATACTAATTTGAAATATTTTGCCCATCACTTTAATGCTGAGAAATGGTCGCAACTAGACTGCCTGACAGCTTTTGGAAATCGAAATCTTTGATGGGTTTTTCACTTCTAGGTTAGGGGACTCTCTTCACTTCTAGGTTAGTGAAATCTCTCAAGCTCTTTGCGATTTAGAACAGCTGTTAAAGATTTAGTAGCTGAGTAGAGCAGTTGTAGAGACCCCATGCTACTTGGACTTCAATAACTCTCCCGGCTAAAACATATTGGCTCAAGTGCATAAGTTTTTAGTCTGCCCTCGCGTCTAGTGCCCAGAGCACAAAGCAACGCAACCACGTGTTCAACATATTCTCAACATGTTGCTCCGCAGCTCGCTTCGTTCTGAGTTTGCCGTCTTGCCTGATGTGTGCGTGTGTGTGTGTGTCTATGTGTGTGTTGTTTGGTTCTGGGTCTGCGATTGGGACTGGGACCTGAACTGGGACTCTGGGACTGGTACTGCGACTGGGCACAGGGCCCTGGGATCGTTTTGACTGTTGTTGGTTGCGCTTGCCTGCTGCTGCTGCTGTTCCCTCTGCCTGGTTCGGGGTTCGGTTCGCTTGTTTACTTGTTGCTTTTGTTGTTGTTGTTGTTTGCTTTTGTGCCTGTTTTGTGTTCGGTTTCGGGTTATCAAGTCGACCGAAAGACACAAAATATATTGGCACAGTGGAGTGGAGCAACCAAAAAAACAACAAAAAAAAACAGACAACAAATGCTCTCGAGTCAGGTAGCCCAGCAAAACATAACATGCACATAATATACATAGTATATAACATAGTACATACTACATACATCATGTGTAGAAAAGAGTACATAAATCTTAAAATTTAGTCAGTCAATCAGCCAAAGTTTTGTGGCCGCGTCTACAATTTGTTAACTTTTTGCATGCAATTTTCGAAATCTTAATCGAAAATTTATTTTCGTTTTTTTTTATTCCGAAACACTTAACTAGCGCCCATTTCCGAATCTAATAAAATACCATCACAATGCAACCATGGAAATATGTTTTTCTCTGGAGTGGTGGTTCTACACATGCAAAACATAAAATGGGCAAAATATTTCTTGAAAATCTTCACGCAGTTTGAAAAAAATATACAAAAACGCATAAAAGAAAACATTTCTTGTTTTTCGTTACGTTTCGATTGAATGGGATTTATGGGAATTCATGTCTATATATTTGTTGCCTTAAGTTTTATATCCTTTAACAGATTGTTACTCCCAATGAATTTTAGAAATATGCACAAATATTTTTGTTAGAAATATATTTAGAGCTGTTTGGAATACGGGAGGAAAAAAAATAAAGCATTGTGTGGTTTAGTAGTTCCTAAATATTTGTAAAGTTCAGCTATGGAACTAGAGACTTTATTAAGACAAAAAGATTGTTAAAGGTTTTTTTAAATACGAAAAATTTGAATTGGTACCTTTCTTTTTTCGGGTTAGATGATGATCAAAGAAGATCGCTGCTAGTTTTAGTTCTAGTTCCAGCTCATAGACTAAGGAACTAGAAATTTTATTAAGTCAAAAACGATTGTCGATGGTTTTTTTTTTAAATACCAAACATTTGATTTGATAGCGTTCTTTTTTCGGATCAGATCAAAGATGATCGCTGCTAGTTTTATTTCTAGTTCCAGCTCATAGACTAAAGAACTACAAATTTTATTAAGTCAAAAACGATTGCCGAGGGTTGTTTCAAATTTGAAACTTTTGATATGGTATTATTCTTTTTTCGGGTAAGATAATGATCAAAGATGTTCACTGCTACTTTTAGTTCTAGTTCCGGCTTATACATTTTAGCTTGCAGAAGTGAAAAATTCCACAAAATTTGTGTAAATCTATTTAAAAACTTGTAGAATTTGTAGAATTCAAGGTATCGCAGAAACCAGCTTGCTATTTTTGTTCAAAATCTAATCTACAACCAATAGAAATTTTTTAAACAAGGGATTTGTCGAAGACGTCTCGTAATTGATTGTAACATTTAGATGATTACAGAGTAGAATTTAAAGAATTTTAGTTATCGCACAAAATTTGAGTCAAACTATTTTAAAACTTGTAGAATTTGAAGAATTTAAGTTATCGCTTGCAATTTTTGTTCAAAATCTAGGAAACAAATAATGCAAATTTATTAAACCAATGATCTCTCCTTTTTGATTCTAAAATATAGATGATCACTGAAATTTAGCTTATAGAACATCTTTAAAATTATGTTATTTTTATAATTTACTTTAGTAAGAAACTTGTTTATAATTCCATCCTAACCATATCGTCCAAACAATCTTTAGAAACTTATTAATATGACGATTTTGCTTAAAGATTTGTTCAGTTAAAGCTGATTAGTTGGTCTAAAAGAAAAGATGGTCACTCCTAACTTTGATTTAAGGTTATGATAAAATTTTTGTAAATACTATTTTTACAATGTTTTGTTAAAACTTGTTTTTAAAGCGTTTAAATCTGCGCAACAATCTTTAGACACTTGGTAAATGAAAAATATTTTAAGAATTTGTTTAAGGCACTTTTAAGGCTACGCAGTTGATCTAGAATTGAAGATGATCAGTTTGTTATGAAAGGCTGTCAAATATTATTTGAGACTTTGTTAAAACTAGTTCTGGATTTGCTTTGCAACAATCCAAAGACGCTTGTTAAGCGCAAAGTTTTTCATCGGTTCGATTGATCTAAAAGTTAAGATGATTGGTACGTGCTAAATATTATTTTAGCCATGTTTTATTAAAACTAGTGTTAAATTTGTCTTATATATTTGTACACAATATTGAATAGACTTCTTTAAACAAACAAAAAATCCAACGATTTGATGCAGAATCTTTAGCTTTAAGTTGGTCTAAAAAGCAAGATGATCAGTGCAAGCTTTAAAATAATATTTTTAATTTGTTTTATATATTTATTCACTATATTGAATAGACTTCTTAAACAAAACAAAAAAAAACAAACAAACAAAAAATCCAACTATTTGCAGCAGAATCTCTTTAGCGTTATAGTTGGTCTTAAAAGTATGATGATCACTACTAGCCCTAGTTGTAGTTCTTTCAAATATTCTTTTTACATTGTTTTGTTAAAACTAATTTTTTGTCTTATAAGAACTCATGAACGAAAAATTTTCCATCGATTTGTAGCAGAAGCTTTTTTGGCCTTAGTTGGTCTAAAAAATAAGATGATGTCTGATTCGTGTTAAAACTCTGTCAAATATTATTTTTACAATGTTTGTTAAAACTTTGATTAATCTATAGAACAATCTATAGACTCTATATATCTCTAGACTCTTGCTAAACTCAAAAATTGTTCAACAATTTGCACTAAATTTGATCTAAAAATTAAGATGATCAGTAATCTGTTTATGTTGTGAAACTTTGTGCTAGCTATATGGGCAAATTTATTATTGTTTAAACTGAAAGAAAAGTGTATTAAATGAAGTAGATGTAAAGATAATCGTACTTTGTTAAAGCCTTATACTTATTTTTATTATATCTATTTTTTAAATTTGTCTTTAAACAATCTAAAGAATATTATTAAATAAAATATTTTTCAACTACATCTTACCTGTTTTAAAAAATAAGATGATGTCTGATTTGTGCTAAAATGTTTTTATAATGTTTGTTAAAACTTTGATTGCGTGTTGTATCTTGCCTTAAACTCTTGCTACTCTAAAAAACTTTGCAACAATTTCCAGAGAGCTTCTAAATTGATCTAAAAATAAAGATGATCGGTTATCAGTTTATGAAAGATAAGTGTTGTAAATTGAGTGGAAGTAAAGGTGATCGTAACTTTTTTAAAGCCATTTACTTATGTGTTTTCAAGCTTTTTTTAATTTTTTGCATAAAAAGGCTTATTAAATAAAATATTTATATATCAAGGAGCTATAGAAGATGTTGTATGTATGTTCTTCATAAGTTTAAAAAAAAAGTCTAAAAGTCGCTTCTTAGCTGGATAGCTATGCAAAAATATAAGATGATCAGTTATTTAATGAGATGATCATTATTAAAGGAGATGATCTCTGCTAGCTTTGATTTAAGTTAATCATAAATGCAATTTATATAAAGTTTTCTTGAAGAATTTTCACAAAAAATTGTAGAAAACTCTTCTTAACTGGTCAGTTGATCAAAAAATTAAGATGATCAGTTATTAGTGAAGAAGATCAAATAACATATTTATTAGCGATTTGTAGAAGACGCTACTTAAAGCCTACAAGTTTGTTATAAATTAAAAAAATATATATATAAAACGCTTCTTAGCTGCCTAGTTGAGCAAAAAACTAAGATGATCAGTTTTTGGTCAAGATGATCACTTCTAGCCTTTGTTACAATTGGTCATAAATGCAATTTTTATTGTTTTCTTAAATAATTTTTACAAAAAATTGTAGAAAGAAGCTCTTTTTAACTGCTTAGTCTATCAAAAAATTAAGATGCTCAGTTATTAGTGAAGATGATCTGTTCTTAGTGTAGATGATGACTTCTGGCTTTTGTTTAAGTTTGTCATATATAATATTTTTGTAGTGTTTTCTTAAAGATATTTTGAAGAACTTTTCAAAAAAATATTAGGCTGCTTAGTTGATCAAAAAATTAAGATGATCAGTATTGGTGAAGATGATCACTGCTAGCATTTTTATAGGTAGGCTCTAACAAATGCAGTTTTTGTAATATTTTGTGAAAGACATTCTTAAAGTATTCTTTAGGCTACTATTTGCCTATTTGAGTAAAAATTAAGGTATCAGTTATTTGTGAAGATGATCAGCTATAAGTAAAGATGATCACTGCTAGCTTTTGCTTAAGTTCGTCATATATGATATTTTCATAGTGTTTTCTTAAAGATATTTTAAGGAACTTTCCAAAAAAAAATTTTAAGCTGCTTAGTTGATCAAAAAATTCAGATGATCAGTTATTAGTGAAGATGATCACTGCTCGCATTTGCATAGATATGTCATAAAGCTCTAACAAATGCAATTTTTTTAAAGTTTGAGAAATAAATTTTGAAATTATTAACCAACAATTTGAAAAAGTTTCCTAGTTGAAGAAAAATTTAGATGATCAGTATTAGTAAAGATAATCGCTGCTAGCATTTTTATAGGTATCTAACAAATGAAATTTTTGTAATGTTTTGTGAAAGGTATTCTTAAAGTATTCTCAAAAAATTTGAAAAATAAGCCTAAGTTGCCTAGTTGATGAAAAATTCAGATGATCACAACTAATTCTAACAAATGTAGTCTTAATGTTTTGTTAAATATATTTTTAAAGCATTCTTTAATAATTTAAAAAATGCGCTTAAGTAGTAATGCAGATGATCAGTTATCAGTTCAAGTGATGAAATTTTATGCCCTGGCATTTTGACAAAGTGATTTTTTTTTTAGAACTACCAAAGCAAAGTGTTTTTTAGTGCACTGAACAAAAAAGATGATCATGTTTCAGTTTTAGTCTGTCCCAAGGGACTATGAGGTCTATTTGTTGGAGATTTGTGTTTGTTGGTGTGGTTTTTTTTCTACCATATTTTACTACGGTTCGCTACAGTTTTCAGTTTTTTGCTTATCGCGTGCAACAACAACAAAAACAACACTAACAACAGTCAAAAGATTATTATTATATGAACTAACTAACCCAATAATATTCTTATCGACTTAAATCAGACACAAACATACACACACACACATGGAAACACTGTGCATGTGTGTGTGTGTATGTGGAGCGCTTAAATAAAAAAAAAAATAAAAAAAGTCAGCAAGGGGTCGGGTCGTACGCGGTGCGAGGTACAAAACTGACAAACGGACATTTTATTTATTTTAATTTCTTTTTTTTTTCTTAAAAATTGTTGCTGTTGTTGTTGTTTTCTGTCTTCAACATTATTTTCGTTGTCTTTTTTTTTAATTTTTTTTATTTTGTTTACGTGCTTGTTTGCCCCTTACACATACATATGCACATATACATATATACATACTTGCAAGCAACACAGAACGAACGAACATAAGACAAACATATTTACAGCGCGGCGGCAGAGGCACAGGGTGTGTCGTGCATGTTAGCGCTATGTTATAATTGCAGCAACACCCTGTATATGGAGAGAACCAACAACCATGTGGCTGATACGCGTTAAGTACAACAAGCATTTTATGTATATATGTATGTATATTGTATATATGTATATGTATATACATAAGTACATTGTACATACACGCGTTGTGCTTGTTGGCAGAGCCAGCTGATAAGCAAAGAACTTTTTTTTTTTTTTTTTGTTATTGATATAGAGCAGCCGAACCAACTACAACTACTGCAACAACAAAAACAACACACATGGCATACATATGTACATAAGTATATACATACTTATATCAAAGATTTTGTAATGTTTGTAGCCCCTTCTGGAACGAGAAACCGAAACCCTTTTAATCCATATCGTAAATAAGCAAAATGCGCAGCTCTTGTCCCCGCTCTCTCAGTTCGTCATACTCGAGAGAGATCGATCTTACCCTAAGCTTAGCTCAGAAATGGATTTTTCCATTTGTTGGGCTCTACTCATTGGACACAATCTCTCCCTATCCCCGTCGTCGTATATGCTATAAATCCGCCGTAGCTTGATAAGATTTTGTTGTTTTTGGCTTGGGGTTTTGACAGCTCCCCTAACACGAACGAAACTGATTAGGAATCGTAGAGAGCAAACAAGAAGCTCTTGGCTTTGGTCAATCAAGCTGTTCCGAAATTTTAAGTTCACATCTTAAAGACTAGTAGAGTGGTTATAGTCGGTAGACAGTGTGGTATCCTTATGAAGTAAAAAGCAGGCTGAGGGATTTTCATGGAACCAAATTACTCTATCTTTGTATACGAAAAAAAAAATCATGTAAAGTTCATTAGAGAATTCCTAGTCTAATTATCAGGGGTGCCACAGAAAACCAATTCGATTTCAATTCCAATTCTTGGTGCCACAGACATGGCTAACAAGGGTTTTAAAAAAACCAATTCGATTCAATTTTGATACAATTCCAATTCTTGGTGCCACATACATGACAATGAGCGGGTTTAAAACCGTTGTTAGCCATGCCTGTGGCACCAAAATTGATGTATCGAAATTGAATCGAATTGGTTTTCTGTGGCACCCCTGTTTATTTCAATTTACTTTTCCTTATGAATTCTTTTTATGCCCTTTTACTCCTAGTGGAGCCTAGGGCTATCTGAGAGATTTCACTTGGAACCAAATTACTCTATTTGTTTATGGGAAAAAAATCATGTAGAATTAGAGAATTCATTAAAGAATTCCTAGTCTAATTATATTTCAATTTACTTTTTCTTATGAATTCTTCTTATGTACTTTTTATCCTAGTGGGGCCATCGTTTCCTTATGAATAAAGTTTTCTAAATTCTTTGGAAAAAATAGCGCACCTACGTCCCAGACGCCTCTCTGCTTTCTTCTAGCGCTCCTGGCTCTAGCTTGCTTTCAAAATAAAACAAAATCACTCTCTTTACAAGGTATACAAATTACTTTTAAGACTCGAATTTTAGTTCCAAAACTCGATCTACGAATCTTTCTCTGATTTATAGGCATATTTGTATATACCTATGTCTGTTGAACAAAAGTTTTCCATGAAACTGATAAGGTAGCACACGAGAATTTGGCTAGGCTAACTTATCTATAAGTAGTATGTATATAAAGAAATTTAATTATTATTATTGAAATAGAGGTTACGGCACTGACATTAAAAATAGTGTGTACACTCCCGGCCAAAAAAAGTAAAACAAAAATCTTTTGACTTTATATGAAGGGTATTCAGGAGTTACAGAGCACCCGCATACTCTTGAAAACTGTTTAGTGTGAAGCTATAAAGTGCACTTAAAATAAGAGCTTTTAAAATAACTCACTTCAAATTGCACATAAAATTCTAGCTCTAAAATCATTTAGCTTTATGTCAGGGGTGTTCACTTAAGAGTAGTTGAATAAAAATAAAAATTTTTTAAATAATTATGTACTAAACTGAAAAAATTATTTCAAGCGACAATAAAGCTGGCTTTACATTAAGTGTATTTGTCTATAAGTTCTAGAACGCTTTTTCTTTTAAAACCAAGCACATTGAATATAAATTAGAATTTATAAAATAAATATATACCAATAGAAAAAAAATTACAAGCAAGAGGGACCTCAGAATTGACAAATAAATCTACTTTTTTATCATTTCTTTTTTACTATACACTCAATTTGGAATCAAATGCAATAAACCGCACATATTTCCGATAGATAGTGGTCGAAATTAAGATTAGACAGATTCAACTAAAAGTAAGGCTTTTTGTTTTTATTTTTGCTTCTCTTGAAAAGTAAGTTATTTTTAACGTTTACCCCATTACTATCTAAACTACAAAAGCTACATGTCTGATTTTTTTTATTTTGATGGTGGCATCACTGTGAAGCTACCCTGTGTAGGGAATTTCAAAATTCAACGTAGTTTTTGATGTGGAGAAGAAAAATCGATAAAAATATCTTCAAAACTAACAAAGAATTTCTTAATATACTTCACCTTCAATTCGTTAACTGGGCTACATAAAATGTATGCAAAATTTGTTTTATATTGGTTCAGACGTTCCTGAGATAATGAGTCCTTTGCTCTCCATAAGAAATACATGGGAGCTCGGCTAAGGTCCTTTTCCTTTAAAAATGTTATTTATTTTTACTCTGTATGCTTAAAGTTAAAAACTAAAGCTTCAGAGAGGAGATAAAGCTTTTAAGGCTTTCGGCTGAACTTTGCTTTATATCAAGGTTATTCAGGCTCTATGCTTCACTTAGGAGTCAAGAAATCTATTCTTAATAGTAGTATAAGGCTATTCATCAGTTCTAGAACACTTTTTCGCAAGCATTTTCGTTTAAAGCGCATTAAAAATAAATTTATAAAATAATAATGCACAGATCAGGCCTAAAGTTTGAAGCTCTAAAATCATTTCACTTTTATTACTGATATTGCGTTTGCTAAGGAGTAATGAATACCCTTAATAGTATTCATTAGTTTTAGAACACTTTTTTGCAAGCTTTTACGCTTAAAGTGCATTAAAAATAAATTTATAAAATAAAAATGCACCCACAGCTTCAAGCTCTAAAATCCTTTGGCTTTTTATTAAGGGTATTCACCAATTTAAGTAAATATTGCTTGTGAAAAGTCTTTACGCTGCGCACTTTTGCATTTAACACAATTTTTACCAAGAGGTGTCAAAAGACACCTGTCAAATTTTTATTAAGACATTATTATCTTGTTTTAAACATTTATGGAAGAAAATTATCGGCTGTCTTTTGGATTGTACGAAAAAATCAAAAGCCAATTTTTTTTTTTGGACAAATGATTAAACTTGGAAGAATAATTTCAAGTAAAGTTTTGTGACACGCTACGGTAGAATTAGTGTTAATAAATAAAAGTCGAAATAACATGACTTAAATAAAGAATTGTGGTGCTTATTAACACTTATGCATGTTTCATTAAATCAAAAGCAAAGGTTATTCAAGTAACATAAGCTTTTATTTATTATAAAAAAACAGCTAAAAATGTTTCGAATTTTTAGGCTAAAATTTAATTTAATAAATAAAAGTCGAAGGAATATTATGTTAAATAAAGAATTTGCGGCTTATAATATTTATGAATTTTTGCAAAGTTAAAATTACATAAAGATTTACTTATTGTAAAAAACAAATAAGAACGATTTCGAGAATTAAAAGCTTCAATGTTTGGAATTCATATTTCTTTGGAATTACATTTTTCGAGAATTTTTTTCAATCAAGATTTTTACTACTAACTTAAGAAAAACGTACTTAAAGGTAGACAGTAATTTATATTATATCTTATATAGCTTATGGAACTCAGATCCCTTAGGAATGGCCATTTGGCGGATCTCTATTCAACTGAACTCGAACTTTGACTACTAGCGGACTTACAGTGTATACTCCAATGTGGAGCATAGAGCAGTTTCCGAAACAACAATTAAGAACGATTCAAATATTTACGCTTCAATGTTTGGAATTCAGATTTCTTAAGAATATCATGTTTTACATTTTCTTCACTTAAATTGTTACTTTTTTTACTCACATAAGTAAAACGTACTTAAAGATAGACAGCTTTCAAAATATCTGCATGTGATTTATTTCAGATCTTATATAAAACAAGCGCCAAAGTGTCTGCTAACAAGTTTTAACATTTTTAGACATAATAGCTACAGTATTTATGTATATCTGCATAACTCACAGTTTTACAATGTAACTTAAGTGTTTGAAGGTCTGCCCTTCAATAATAATTATACTTGGGAAAATTATGTATTTACTAAACAAAATTTCCATTAGTTTAGCAATGCTTAGTTTATTTGTTAAAACTATTTAGCATTTAACAAAGAAATCGAAATAGCTCAAAAATCAAAAATTAGTTTGCTGCATGTTCTGCGCATATCGTGAACACCCTTAATGTATTTATGTTAAACAGCGCGCAAGACTTTAATCGTACACGATCCATTTCCAAGCTTTATTGTAATCGGGCAAATCGTTTTGCCCTTCAAGAGCCAAGTCCGTGCCCAGCAAAGAGTTACCATATCATAATGATATGTACATATATACATACTATAACATATATGTAAAGCAGTTTTATATAATGATAGTCTGCAGAGATCTACTAAGGTGAACATGAACATCCCAAACACACAACAACTTTTCAAAAAGTTTTGGCGACCAACTTACATACATTAGTTTAGTATATAATTTATATAGCCATAGTAACTGCTTGACCTTTCGTAAGCATTGCTACTAAAACTTGCATATAAGTAGTACATATGTATATGTATGTGTGTATTATATTAGTATGTACATTTGTGCATTTGTCATATCCACCAATTTGGCCATTAACTACAGCTGTTTCATAATAGTTTTTAACCAAAATGGCAAACAATAAAAGTTTGCGTACCAAAAAAACACAAAAAAAAACCGATAAAATTAGTTGGTTCGGTTCGTGCCAGTTTTGTTTCCTTAATTTGGCACGTTTCTGGCCTGATTTTAAATTTGACCAGTTTTGGGTGTAGTGTTAGTTATGGTTTTTAAACTAAGAGGCGCTGCCTGCAACTACCTTAAATTTCCTTCTCTTTTGGGAAACTTTTATTGTCTAAAATTTTAAGATGTTGACTTAAGTTTACTACATCAGAGGTACAGCTTTATTTTTATTTTTAAATAAATTTTGTTCTAATAATGTTTAATCGACTTCAATTGTCGAAGTTGCCTAAAGCTATGAAAACAGGAAGAAATGAAAATTTTAAAAATGTTAGAAATTAAAATATTCGATTCACGATAGAATTAAATAGAAATTAAAGCGAGACTGAAATATCAGTAAAACCCAAAAAAACCCCAAAGCTAAAGTTAGGTTTGCTGGAAGCTTCTAAACAAGCAAGCAGGTGGCTGACTCCCTTTGTTTATTTTAAAAATAAATTAATTTACTTAAAAAGTCACTTTTATTTATAAACAAAAATTTCCTTGGAGAACAAGGCCCACAAATCAGCCGCTTAGGGCTGGTGAACCAACCAAGCAGGTGGCAGATCTCCCTGTTAAAATTAAAAAAAAATTAAAATAAAAATTTATTTGGCAAAAATTAAAGCGAGATTCTTAAACATAAGTGCAAAAAAAAGGTAATGTTAAGTTTGCTAGGAGCTTGCTAAACAATCAAGCAGGTGGCAGACTCCCCTAGTTAACTTAAAAAAAAAAATTAATTGCCTTCCAAAATCCGTTTTATTTACTTATACAAAAAAAACAACCCCTTATTGCTGCTGAACCAAGCAAGCAGTTGGCAGATCCCCCTGTTATAAAGAAAAAATATGTAAATTAAGATGTTTTAGCAAAACTGATTTCATTTGTAAAAGAATCGTCCATGGGGGAAAAAATATGATTCAATAGAGTTGAAAGTAAATAGGGGGCAGAGGCCCATATTAATTAAGGAAGTAAATTAAATTTCTTCCAAATTCTAAAAAAATTATATTTTATTATAGTCACCAAACCCTAAGTGCTGCTGAACCAGCAATCAGGTGGCAAATCCCCCTATTATAAAAAAAAAAAAAATTTAATATAGATATTTTGGCAAAACTGATTTCATTTGTAAACGAATCGCCCATGAGAACAGGGAAGAAAATCGGATTTTGTAGAGTGTAAGTAATCAGGGGACAGAGGCCCTTACTAAAATTTTAAAAAAATGTGTTTTTTATTTTTGCCGAAATCCTCGGAAAAATGAGCAACAAAAAATTTTGGAAAAGCTTGTAGGGTGCTGGTGAACTAAACCAGCAGGCGGCAGAAGCCCCTACTAGAACTTAAAACGAAGCTAGCAGGTAGCAGAACACCCTACTAAAACTCTCAAAATGTTTTAAAAATTGCAATACATTTTCCAAACGAGTTTGGTTCTAATAATAATATCCACGATGATATATCCGAGCCATCAATCAATCAATTTCAACTTATAAGAAATTGAGGACATCAAAATTATATCATTACTGAGGCCGTAGCACTAGACCCTGAGCAAAAAATCATTTTTAATACTCAAGCTAATCTGTTGATCTTAAAGAGCGCTAAAGATCTATCTTGAAGCCTTTAGCCTGGGTAAAAGTGCTTTTTTTTTATAAACAAGATTTATTTTGATTTGTTACAAATTGGAAATATACAAATTAATACCTGGCAAAAGGTAATCCCAAGGGAAATTTCTTAAGAAGCGCTAAAAATCTTTCCTAAAACTCTTAAGTAAACTTCCACGATTTATTTTATTTCGATTTGTTCCAAATTGCAAATAAACAAATAATCTCCTACCAAAAAGGAAATTCCTTAAAGAAGCACTAAAAATCGTACTTAAAACTTTTAGCAAACTTCACAATTTATTTTATTTTGATTTGTTATTATACAAATTACAAATATACAAATGATTTACACAAATAATTTCCTACCAGAAAGGTTATCCCAAGGGAAATTTCTTAAAGAGCGCTATAAATCTTTCATAAAACTTAAAGCAAACTTCACGATTTATTTTACTTCGATTTGTTATAAATTGCAGATATACAAATAGTTTCCTACCAAAAAGGTAATCCCAAAGGACGTTTCTTAAAGAGCACTAAAAATCTTTATTAAAACTTTCAGCAAACTTTACGGTTTATTTTATTTTGATTGGTTACAAATGGGAAATATTCAAATAATTTCCCTACCAATAGGGTAATTCAAAGGAAATTTCTTAAAGAGCGCTAAAAATCTTTCCTAAAACTTTAAGCAAACTTCACGATCTATTTTATTTCCATTTGTTACAAATTGGAAATATACAAATAATTTCGTAACAAAAAGGAAATCCCAAAGGAAATTTCTTAAAGAGCGCTAAAACTCCATCTCGAAGCCTTTAGCCGAGGAATAAGTTTTTTTAATAAAGAAGCTTTTTTTTTTCCACGATTTGTTACAAATTGGTAATATACAAATAATTTTCTACCAAAAAGGTAATTCTAAGGAAATTTCCTTAAAAAGCGCTAAAAGTCTTACGTAAAACTTTAAGCAAATTTCCCTGCAGATTTCTGGCACACGCCTTTGTTTTTTTATTTTTATATATGTAGAGCTGCTTGAAGAAGAGGTAGAGGCAACAGCAAAAGAGTATAAATAATATTTAATTAATTTTATTCCAATTTTATTTTATTTTTATATATACATATATATATATACATATGTATGTATGTATGAGTATATAAGTTTCGTATAAAATTTTAAACCCTTTGCGGAACGTTGTTGCTTTGCCGGATTTCTTCTTCAAGTTGTGCTTTTTGTTGTTGTTGTGCTCCGAATTTAGCAAGGCCAAGTTATTGTTGTTGTTGTTGTTACTGCTGGCTTTTTTTTAATGTTGTGAAGTTTTCTTTTATTGTATTTTATTATGTATACATTTTAAGTTGCTTTTGTTGTTAGTTTTTGTTATGTGTGTGTTTTCTTATTTAATTTTTTTTTATGTAGTTTTTGAGCCGGTTCGGCCAAGACGCACGCGAAAGAGGAAGCCAAGTCGAAGTTGTGTAGTCAATTTATATATGCTACTTTTTTTAGGGTATATGGGTTTTTGGACTAGTTTTGTGACATGTTGGGTAATAAGCAGCAGGTGGTTGGGT
This sequence comes from Chymomyza amoena, assembly GCA_037043745.1. NCBI lineage: Eukaryota > Metazoa > Arthropoda > Insecta > Diptera > Drosophilidae > Chymomyza > Chymomyza amoena. The sequence goes on along the minus strand of JBAMAX010003609.1, from coordinate 75,058 downwards.
AAACTTTTTAAGCTTTTGATTTCTTAGAGATCAGAAGAACTAGGGATGCAAAATTTGTAAAAAAAAAGTACAATAAAGTCAATTAGAATTAGTGAATCTATACAAATATTTAAAAATTGTTGGAATTTGGATGCAGATACTATTCGATGGGTTTATCAACTATAAATTGATTCGTTTTGACACAAAGAAAGCTCCAATATAATTAAAAAAAATAAATCAAGCTTTCCTCACAATTGAGCTTGCAAGCTGGCTAGATATCTTATCAAAACTTAAAGCTCAAATTTTAAATGTTTTTAAACACATCTTGCTATTATCATTTGTTATTATAATATAACTTTTTGAACAAGTAAAATATATTATATGAAGTTATTAGTATTGAAGACAAAGCACTGCATTTAAATAGTATAAAAAATAGTAATCAATTAACAATTTTTAATTAAAATGTTAGTAACGTCACGCCAGATACCAAGCCTAAATTTGAGATTTATATTTAATTCAAGTCAATTGAAGACAAAGTACTGCATTTAAAAAGTATAAAAAATAGTCATTTCATTACAAGTTTGTAAATAAAATGTTAGTAACGTCACGCCAGATACCAAGACTAAATTTGCGTTTTTCTTTTAATTCAAGTCAATTCAAGACAAAGTTCTGCATTTAAATAGTATAAAAAATGATAATTGATTAAAAATTTGTAATTAAAATGTTAGTAACGTTAAACCAGCTACCAAGACTAAATTTGCGTTTTTTTTTAATCCAAAAAAACAGATCTGTTTTTTCGGCAAAAGCTATTCTCATTTTTTTTATATACAAAAAATAGTGCTGCATAAAGAAAAAATACATTTCAAATATTTTTCACCGACTAAATAAATTGCTATTTTATATTTTTTCCACTGTTATAACGTCACGCCAAAATTAAAATGCCCAAACAGGTTGATTGACCAAGAGCTTGAGGCATTTAAGCTGGTATTTTTATTGTAGTAGTATCTCAACTATGTATAACTAAGACACATAGCTCTGTACACTTTAGATCCAACTAAATGCAACAGCAAGTCTGAAAAAAACGAAGTTAGGCTTAGAAGTGTACGAGCAGACTCCGGAAAAATATCTGAACTTAATTAAATCAAACTTGCTTAAAATAGGTTTGTTTCGCTAAAATGCTTGATATACATTTTTGGGCGCTCTTAATTCCTTAAATTAAGAATAAAATCTTCAATCTTTACATTGAGACCACACATTTTTACAAAGAGACCAAAATCACTTTCTTTTACATAACTTCTTCCTAAAATTATTTCTAACATTCTCGGATTAAGAACTGTTGTCTACAAAAAGAAATACAAATTTTACGATTAATAGGAATAAAATACTTCTAAACTTCGCATTGTGGCCAAACATTTTTACAATGAGGCCAAAATACTCCTTTTCTTTTACAGCACTTCTTCTTAAAATCATTTCTTACATTCTCGAATTAAGAATTAAGAATTAGTGCCTATAAAAAGAAATAAGAATTTTACTCTTAATATGAATCAAATACTTTCAATCTTTGCATTGAGACCAAACATTTTTACAAAGAGTCCAAAATGCTCTTTCTTTTACAATACTTCTTAAAATCATTTCTAACATTCTCGAATAAAGAATTGGTGCCTACAAAAAGAAATAAGAATTGTACTTTTAATAGGAATGAAATACTATTAAACTTCGCATTGAGACCAAACATTTTTACAAAGAGGCCAAAATATTCTTTTTCTTTTACAGCACTTTTTCTTAAAATTATTTCTAACATTCTCGAATTATGAATTAGTGTCTACAAAAAGAAATACGAATTTTATTCTCAATATCAAAAAAATCACCGTAAAATATAACGCTTGCTTTAAGGCGCAAAATTCCATTTCTTTTCTCAGTGTATAAGCACCTAGTTCCTACAAACCACAAAACTTGCTCTACCAAATTTTTTTTAACACCTGCTATGACGACTTAAGTGTTAATTTATATAGCTCTTAACTAATCGCAAAATCAAGAGTTTTAAATAAATATCACGATTAGGTAAATTTTTTTTTTTGACATTGCTTGTAAATACTATTTAAAAAAGTCGCAAATAAAAACTTACTCTATTTTGCAAGTATTTAAGTATTTAAAAAAATTATTTTCTACGCACTTTATATAGACATTTGATAAAGTACACTAATTTTTACACTTCACAACACTTTTTATCTGATAACAAATATTTATTTAAAAAAAACCACCTAAATTGCGCACTGCTTATTTGCCTACCTACAAGCAGTTTGAACTTCAAGCAAGCAGTTTACACTCCAAACAAGCAGTTTGCGCCTTAATAGCTCGTAGGAGTAAGAACTCAAGCAATATATTATTAATAAATTAGGCTGCAGGGTATCCCTCGGTCGCACACGACCTTCAATGTATCAAACAATTTCGTTGTCGTTATTGTTGTTGTTGTTGCTGTTTCTGTTTCATTATGACGTCGACAGCGGCGTCGGCGTCGTCGTCGATTGGCAATGAAACGAAACTGGCACGACGCGACGTCGCAGCAGCGCAGCGCCCTCTCAGCATGGCGCACGCATGCGTCGCTGTATCTTTTGCTAAGTGTGTCTGTCTGCTCTGCTGTGTGTGTATGTGTGTGTATCTGTGTGCGCTTACCAAATATTAACAACGATGACGACGTAGCGACGTTGACGCTGCAGTTGACGTCGTCGCTGGCGCGAACAATGAAAACGACACGAAATGTGAAATGTTCAAATCGACCTAGACCTCAATCGATGGGCCAGTTGGTTGGATGGATGGTTTGGTTTGTTGGTTGTTGGTTATGTGTCTTTGCTTTTGGCTTTTCGCTTGGTAACTTGGGCTACTTGGGACGGCGGGTTACAGCGCCGCCAAGTTGGTCAGTTGGACCGGACAGACAGGCAGCCAGCCAGCCTTTGGCAACATTATGTAAATTATATATAACATGTCTTTATTTATTGTTGCTGTGCTTTTGGGTTTTTTTCTGCATTTTCGTCAGACTCGAAAAATTTAATGACAAGTCGTCGGCGCAGTCGCAGTTGACGTAGACGCAGACGTTGGCAGCGCGCCTGTTGCTGCTGCAATTTAATTTCGCCGTCATTGAACATTAAAAATTAAAAAAAAAAAATAAAAATACCTAAATTGCGAAACAAAAAAGTTATTGCTACCTTGCCAACTTCCATACAACAGTCTTTCAGTTGATTTCCAGTTCCCTTTCCTTAGTTACCCCCAGACACAATCTTTCTTTTAACATACGAAAAAAAAACAACCTTCAAGCCCCTACAATTAGTGAAAAAAAACAGCTGTGCTATTTGCCTATTGACTAAGTTGGGGAGGGGTTTGGGCAGGGAGCGCGGGCATGATTCAACTAGTGATTTGTGGGTCCCACTGTGGCCCGAGGCCTGAGTTGGCCACCTTACCATATTTTTAATTGCTTTAACTGCAGTTGGTTACCAACTTGCAAGAGAGCGTCGTAAGCCGGAAAAACTTGACGTTTTCGAAACAAATGATGATTGTAATTTAAAATCAGCCATAACTAATTAGCATATCTCTAATAGAAATGTACGATGCGCAATGATTTTGAATGCACATTAAGAGCGAGCTCTGAGATCTCTACTCAGCTCAGCTTGTGCTTACAAATAAATTAAGCAATAGAAATAATAGCATATACGGAGCAATTATCTGGGAAAGATACAATTGCTACACTACTGACACAGCTTGGATAATTTTGAATCATCTCAGTTTTTCGTTGGTTATACTCAGATAAAATGCGATTGGAACTCAACTGCAAGTTGTTTGTCATCTGTTCTGGTTGATTGCGAATTAATTTAACAGCTGTTTGTCTTTGGGGGCTCTTTAGTTATTACTTGTTTGGAAAAGCTTTTGAAGTTACAGACAAAACTGTTGCCTAGTCAAAAACAATTGGCAATTGGTTATATTGGCGTATATTAGAGAATATACAAATCTCCGAAAACTATTTGACAAATCGTCTTAAAATCAAATGATCACTCAGAAGATTTAAAAAAGCGCAGTGTATATTTTGAAAAGACAAGTTTTGACAACATTTTTAGGGATTATATATCTTCATATATCATATATATCATCATACACCATATATATCCTCATCATCTGTTAGCAGAACAACCCGGAGTGGGCTTTGGCTTCTTCTGCTATCCTGTGCCATTCGTCTCTGTCTCTGACCAGCATCTTCCAGTTACTAATTCCAACCATTCGCAAATCTTTTTCAATACACTCGATTAATCGTATTTGTGGGCGTCGTTTGTATCGAGTATGAGTTAGGTTGTATTCTCATAAGAGATTATATATAAAAGATTTAAAAAAAATATATAAAGTGTAAGCGGATTTTAATCAGAGATGCTTGTTTTGAAGATTTGTATTGTATTGTTCCTTGGTTGCGAAAACAAAATTTCTCCAATCATCTCTGCTTTATGCAACACGTTTCACCTCACCTTTTTGAAGATTTTGTTCCAGTTTAATTTGGCAATTCTTCTGTGAGTTTTGTCAAGAAAAAATGTAACTTTACATAAAAAATCATAAATTGTCTAGGATTCTTTAATTTTGTCTCATCCTAAATAAGCTCACCTCATCTTCCTTTATCTCAATCTTATCTGGGCTCATCCCGTCTTCCATTACCTTAATCATATCTTAGCTCATCTTATCTTCCTTTATTTTATCACATTTGAGCTCATCACATCTTCCTTTATCTAAATCATATCTGAGCTCATCTTATCTTTCTTTATCTTAATCATAACTGGGCTCATCTGATTTTCCTTTATTTTAATTTTATATGAGCTCATCTCGTCTTCCTTAATCTTAATCTTATCTGAGCTCATCTCGTCTTCCTTTACCTTAATCTTTCTTCCTTTATTTTATCTCATTTGATCTCATCTCATCTTTCTTTATCTTAACTCATCTTATTTCTTCTTATATAATTTTATCTCATCTTATTTCTACTTATATAATTTTATCTCATACCATCTCAACAAATCTCACCTTATTTCTTCTTATTTTATCTCAACTTGTCTTAACCTATCTTATTTTACTATATCTTGCCTTATCTTACCTTATCTCACCCTTAATTCTTATTTTCTCACCTTATTTCTTCCTTTCTCACCTTATTTCTTTTTATCTCACCTTATTTCTTCTTTTCTCACATTATTTCTTCTGTGCTCAACTTATTTCTACTTTTCTTACCTTATTTTTCCTTTTTTCATCTCATTTCTTCCTTTCTCACCTTATTTCTTCTTTTCTCACCATATCTCTTCTTTTCTTGCTTTATTTCTTCTTTTCTTATCCTGTCTCACATTATCTTATCTTATTTCATCTCATTTTTTCATGTCTTATCTCATCTAATATCGGCTTATTTTAAGCCTTCGTAAATTTATCTACTGAATTTTTAGTGCTAAAATAATAAATGCACAATTGATTGCTGCTTATCTGTTACCATTTCAACTAATCTCAGTTTATTTTGGGCCTTCCAAAACTTATCTGTTGCTGTTGCAGTCCTGTAAGCATAAAATTCCTATTAGAGCAAGCTTCCTGCTTCTGCATGGCAGTTGAAGGTTGTTGGGAAAGATTTACTTGGATACTTTTCTACAGGTTTCCGAAATATTGAGCTGATCTTTTTAATTATGTTAATATTTTTAAGAAAACGCATTTTTACAATATAGATACAAAAATTCTCAGACAATTTATCATATATTATCTGAGCTCATCTCGTCTTGGTTTATCTTAAACTTATCTGAGCTCATCTCATCTTTCTTTATCTTATCTCATCAGAGCTCATCTCATCTTCCTTGACCATATATAATCTGAGCTCGTCTTGCTTTGTCTTATCTCATCTGAGCTCATATCATCTTCCTTTTCTACCTAAAGGGTTCTCTGTTCTATAACTAACCTAAGTTACAAAATTTTGACTGATTGAGATTGAAAAATAAATATATAGCTGATTTTCAGTATGACCTGCTTTTTGAACCTAAAATTTAGTTTGAGGGTGTGTCTTCTAATCTTCGCTAAAGAGGCTTTTATTATATAAAAAACCCGTCATCTTTAAATAGGAGTCATCTAAATTCGAAATTTTGTATTTGGAATCTGCCATATGTAACCGGCCCACTTTATCTTTTGTTTTTTATTCCTAGGTATAAAAACTAGGTCTCTCCGGAGATAGCTCTTCCTGTTGGCTGTTTTTGTTGCTTTTGTTTTGATTCATCTAGTTGTTGTTGGTTTTGTTGTTGGTTGTTCTAGTTATTGGTCGAACTGAAATTGAAATGCATTTATCGCCAGAAGTTTTGCAAGTTTTGGACTGTACGTCTGTCGGTCGGTCTGGCACGTCCGTTTACAGCGGCACGTTACTTTACATGCATACATATTATATACATATATATATAAATAGAGTATGTATATTTGTATATAAATGTTGTTGTTTTTATCAGGCTTTGTGAGTGCAATGATGACTTAGAGAGGGAGCAGGGAGGAGTCGTCAGTAAGTCACTCAGTCAGTCAGAAAATGTGATTTCGATTTTGAAGGCAACAACAACAACAGCAACAACTATGGAGAATTAGCAAGCAGTTTGGATTGAGCTTGGACAGACCCCAAACGAGGCGTGTTACAATTCCATATATACACACATACACACGCACACACACACTCACATACACACTCACATACACACTCACATACACACTCACTTGGAAAGCATGTAAACATGACATTTGTCGCCCAGTCCACATTTTGCATTCTCCTCAACCCCAAAAACTTACCCCCCAACTCGATGTGATAATTTCCAAGTCAAATTTACTTTGATTTGCCTTGCTTCAAATCACATAAGCAAGCAAGCTTATGTACTATGCATATATCTGACTATATATACATATATATAGCTCTATATATCTGACTCTGGTCTGGATGTTACAATTGCAAGTCAATATTCTTTGATTTCTCAAACAAGATCTTTTTCTTTTTCTAGCTGGGAAAGAGTAAAAGTTGTGCGTAAGTCGCCTCTTTGGGTTTTAGTTTTGGAAAGAATTGGTTCACGTATATAAGCGTAAAAACTTTCGAAAGCAGAAGTTGTATATTAATGCATTGTTGCAACGTACGAGATCTAGTTCATTTCCGCGACGGTAAATCTGGAAAAGTTCACAAAACGGTTTTTTTGAAAAAGTGAATTGGAAATTTGGTTAAAATCGAGTTAAAACTTGCATATTAATGGATTTTTGCAATGTACGAGATTTAGTTCATTTCCGCCTATGTAGGAGTAACTAGCACACGTAACTCTGGAACTTGTAAAAGTTCACAAAACGGTATTTGTTTTTTAAAAAAGGGAAATGGAAATTTGGTGAAAATAGGCTCAAAATTTGTATATTAATGCCTTGTTGCAACGTACAAAATCTAGTTCATGCAAGGATAGCAAATGCAACTCTGGAACTTGTAAAAGTTCACAAAACGGTTTTTTGGAAAAATTGAAATGGAAATTTGGTTAAAATGGAGTCAAAATTTGTATATTAATGCCTTGTTGTAACGTACTAAATCTAGTTCATTTCCGCCTTTGTAGGAGTAACCAGCAAACGTAACTCTGGAACTTGTTAAAGTTCACAAAACGGGTTTTTATGTTTTTGAAAAAGTGATATGGAAATTCGGTTCAAATAGAGTCTGTTGCAAATTGAAAGGTTGAATTTTTAAAGCGACGTTTTAAAATTTAATGAAGATTTTATCTGGCTGTACCAAACTAATCTAACTTTTAAGATCTAAGTGTTCATACAGACGGACAGACAGAAGTTGAATCATTATTCTACTGTTCTTCTGAGCCGGGGAAACTTTGGAACGTCTTCTATATTTTTACAAATTTAATATGTTGCATTTCTTCGAATTTTCGATGTTTTTGGTCTGTCTCTCCAGTTACATTATTGAGAACCACTCTTACCCTTCGATTTAGGAGTTTAAGCGGCCAATTAGAATTTTTTTCGCAAAGTTATGGATATTAAAAGAGTTTGCTTGCACTTTGAACCTCAAAACTAGGAAAAAACGCCTTTTTTCGGGTACATAACCTCAAATATCTCAAAATCCTGACGTGGTGGCGCAATATTGACCCCGGATCCGAATAACTTCGGAAATGGCTACTTTAAAGAAACAACAAAAACCAAAACAGATTCAAGAATGAAATAACCGAACTTTTCAAATTTTTTAATATTTTTTCTGATTCAAAGACGTTGAAATTCACGAATACATGAGATAGATCACTAATCAAATGCTTTGGAAATGGGAACTTCTAAGACTAAGTAATAAGGATTTGGGCCAATTTTAAACCCGGATTCCGATTATTTCGGAAATGCCTCTTCTTTTGTTTGTCTCAACAATCACCCAGAAAGATCCAAGAATGAAATAATCGAACTGATCAAATTCTGGAATATTTTCTTTGATTTGACGACCTCGAAATTCACGAATAAATGGGATGGATGGTCACACTGGCTAAATGCTTTGGCAATGTGAACTTCTAAGACAAAGTAATAAGGATTTTGGGATAAAAGATAATATCGAAGATAATGTGAAAATGTTTTTTGTTCCTATAAAAACAAATATACAATTAAAATTAATTTAAAATTAAAAGACGTTTTTTGTAGGGTTTAAAATAAATATAAAGCTCGTGTTTCGGAATTTCCAAGGTATTTGAAAAAATCGAACAAAACTTGATGCTGTCTAGACGTCAGTGTATAAAAATTTTAAACAATATTTAAATACAATTCCGACTAAAGTGACCGATTAGGGGGGTTAAAGGTTAAAGCGTTTATTTATATATACATTTAGTACTAAAGTAATGCACTAGACGTGCCCTAGATAAAGATACTGCAGTTGAGAGATACTTACGCTTCCGATAAGACCCTTTAGCCGGAGTTCTTATGCTTAACCCCTAAGTTCAGTTATTATCAAATCAATTTTTGATTATGATGTCAAAAGGCTTGCGTAATGAGTAAATTATATTTCTTCCCTAATCTTAAAGACTATATAAACACTTATTCTTAGTTTCCGTCATGCAACAATGTTTTAATAGAAAGATTGTGATTTCCCAATCGTTCTCTGGGATTTCTGGGATTTTTCATTAAGCGCTTAACATATTTTATAAAAGCAGCTCTAATATAATATACAAATGATATGCATCACTCTGAATAAATTACATATATCTGTATCTGTATATAATAGTATCTTCATATAATTTCATTTGCGTGGCGCTAGAGATCGTGTTTGTATATACACTCTATATATTATATACATAAGCTATTTATTGCATAGAGCTATTATTACAGCAAACTTGTATGTAAATAATGCTTAAAAAAAAATTTATAAATGTATAGCTTTTATTTTTATTTTTTATTTTTATTTTATTTTGCAAATGGGTAACATACAAAATTAAATCCCCAAACGATAAAGTTTAAGTATGTGAGCAGAATAAAGACAAGCGTGTGTATGTGTATATGTGCGTATCTGTGTGTGCGCTTGTGCAAGTATTGGTGTTAACTCATCGAGGTTATGGATATTGCGTCGTCGTTGCCGTCGTTGTTGCTGGCTTTATAAACCAGTTACTCAGTCAAACAGTCTTCAGCATCTCGGCTCAAAAGCACACACACACACAAGCTTTGTGTGTGCGCATGTGTGTGTGTGTGTGTGTGTGTGTGAACATGTTTACCAGCCAAGTTAACTACCACAACAAAAGCTTGCCTAACAGGCAAACCAACAACCAAACCAGCCAAGACCGATCCGAACCGATCCAAACGTTCAATAGATCGATCGATCGATCGATGGAGCGACTAAAGCTCATCAGTTTACTATCTTCTATAGATTAGCTAGAAGATACTATCTTCTGGATAGATACACACATACTTATATAGCAGCTAATATATCTTATTAATGTAGGCTTTGAAATCTTTAGGTCCTAATCTTACAATCTTTTTCTAAAACTCATAACTTTGCTTAGGAATATTTTGAGTTTATGTAAAAATAGAACTTATGCTATGTTTGCACTGTCACTAAGCGTCGAAAGGAAGATATCAGCTGTTTTGGTCACATAAAATACAATATATTTTTTTTTTTCGTAATCCATGTTTTACTATAGTCTTGAACATGACGCTCTTATATACTTGGTGATTTTTTCCTAAAACTCGTCCATACTGAAGCTATGCTAAGTTTGCAATGCCACTTACATAAAATATATTTTTTTCAAGTCTTAATGTTTGAATCTTGAATGTAACACTCGTATATGGTATTATTGCTTAATCATCTTCTAAAAACTCGTAATTTTTATGAAGATTACAAAGAATTTATTCAAATCTATAACTTATGCTATGTTTGCACGGTCACTAAGCGCAGCAGAGAAGGTATAAGCTGTTTTGGTCATTAAAGGTACTTTTATTCGAAATCTTTGTTTTAATCTTGAATATAATACTGAAAGTACTTTATAGGACCAAAACAGCTTATACATTCTCTCTCATATACTTAGTGATTTTCCTAAAACTCGTCCCTACTGAAGCTATGCTAAGTTTGCTCACATAAAATATTTTTTTACGTCTTTATGTTTGAATCTTTAATGTAACACTCGTATATGGTATTATTGCTTAATCATCTTCTAAAAACTCGTAATTTTGCTGAAGATTGCTAAGAATCTATTCAAATCTATAGCCAATGCTATGTTTGCACTGTCACTAAGCGCAGCAGAGAAGGTATCAGCTGATTTGGTCACATAAAATGATTTTTTCCAAATCTTTGTTTTAAACTTGAACATGGCGCCTTTATGTACTTGGTGATTTTCCTAAAACTCGTCCCTACTTCTTCAGAAAGAAAGAATTTATCCAAAGCTATAACTTCTGCTATGTTTGCACTGCTTATGGGTCTTGGCAAAAGTGCCTACGCTAACCAGCTGTTTTTATCACATAAAAAATTATTTTTCCCAAGTCTTTATGTTTTAATCTCCAATATGGCCCCTGTGACGATTTTTGTGATATCTCCAGCTAATCAGACTGGATTGGCGAGAAAAATTAGAAAACGGCGTTTTATAAAAATTTATGTATTTTTGATTATTTCCATTATAGAGCATATAAAAAAATCCTTTGAACTTAATTCTTTTTATTATTTTTAAGCCCATACCAAAAAACTATAAACAGCTTTTTAACTTCTTTGTAATTTGTCCAAATTTCTAATGAAGAAAAACAGACTTATGTTTTATGTGTTACGGGTGTTCTCATGAACGCCGATGCGATTTTTAGAAATTTATGTATTTTTGATAATTTCCATTATAGAGCATATAAAAAAAATCGTATGAACTTAATTCTTTTCATTATTTTCAAGCCCATAGCAAAAAAAAAACTATAAATAGCTTTTTAACTTCATCGTAACTTGTCAAATTTCTAATGAAAAAAACAGACTTATGTTTTATGTGTTACGGGTGTTCTCATGAACGCGTCGATGAATTTGAAATCTGCTTTTTGCGTGTGTTAGAGGTTGTCAATATGGAGGCTTTAAGCCTATTGCGATGTGTTTGTGTGTATTGGTTCGTGAGATATACATACGCATCTTTGTGAATATCGTGAATAGTAGCGTACTAGAAAATTGTTCAACACCGGTTTTGGATATTAAGTGCAGACAGAAGCGTATTCGCAATTGGTTTAAATGTAGTTTTTGTGGGGCATGAATTTATTAGAGATGCGAGCTCTCTTAAGAATACTTAAGTTCGTCCATACGGCTTTTTAGAGACTCATGAAAGTCAACCAATCCAAAAATCTTATGATTGTCTAGATAACTAACTAGAAAATCTTACGATGTTTATACACTTTAAAATTCAAAAGTTTGGGCAGGACAATGTCTGCCGGGCTCACTAGTATACATATGTATAAATTTTCCAAAGGAATAATTATATTAAAGTTGTTATAGAGAAGTTTGCTAAAATACACGGACTTAGTTATGCTAAAGAAGGCTGTTTTCTTGGCATTAGACTAAAAAAAAATTCCATTAAGCCGTAAAACTTAATATAAAATGATTTATGACATTGATAAATTTAGGTATATGGATTTTTCTTTTAATTCTCTCACCAATATTCTGAAATTTAATTATTACCATTTACCGAAATTGATTTTAAGCCAAGTACGCTGTGTAGTAAATTCCTCGATTAAATTAAATTTTCCTTTAACTAAGGTATACTAAAATTAAAACTATCGAAATAAAATTATTCTTGAAAGCAGTAAATTTCATTTCTAATTTATATTTTTTCTTTTTATTTCAGGTATGTATGATGTTCTTTTGGAAGTAGAATTTTAGAACTTATCTCAAGTAGGTTTTTAACTTGCAACCTAAAGTAAGTGTTAAATATAAAATTGCTCGATTTGATAGAGTTTGGTAACGCTCTATAAATAGTAATCAATGATTCTTTTTATAAGAAACACGGACCTTAACAATAAACAAATTTAAAAATCTTTTTTTTTATTTTCATTTTATTTTTTTTTTTTTTAAATTTCAAGGCTATAAAAAACAAAATCTTAAATCAAGTTCTTTTCATACTTGATTTTAATTCCTAAAATCAAACCAAAAAATCTTTAAATGCGACCATCACCTTTAATGCAGTGTAAACGCAGTATAAACCAACTCTTTAGAACTTCTGTCAGCTTTTATACTGTTTTTAGAAATTTAACTAGAAAAAGAATAAATATAATTTAAATGAGCTTTTTAGCAGTGTAAACATAGCATTACTTTATATAAAACAGTCTAGAATAAATATTTTCGCACAATTTTATACGATTACGAATTTAAATTTTTTAAAAAAATATTTCTGCTTTTAGAAATTTAATAAGCAAAAGAAGAAATTTGATTTAATTGACTTTTGTTGCAGTGTAAACATAGCATTATTTTATACACTTCTCGTGTAGCTCAGTCTAAACAAGCCGTATTTTTTTTTTGTTTTTTTTTCCTAGCCCAAACTCGTCTCAAGATCACTTTTAATACAAAATGTACTTATAGGCATATTATTATTATATAATATAAATAGATATTATTATGCGTAGAGCTTACGTTGTTTTTAATTAATTATCAACTTCAGATACGTCATAAAAACTGCTTGAATATTTATATATCTAACATATTTATGGCTATATATGTATTAACTTTTTGTATAAACTGTTTTTCCTAATTCTTTTGCGTTAATTGGCACGGAACCGGAATCATAAAAGAAGTCAGTCAGCCAAACAAATTATATGAACACATAGATAGATCCGGCATGCGCTAACTCTAGACTATGCCAAAGCCAACAGCCTATAATAATAATAATAATAATAATAGTAACAACAACAACAAGAAGACAATCGCGTCAAAAGAAAATGTTACTTTGGTAATGGCAAAAAAGAAGCCAGACAACGTTAATAACAAAAACAAAAGCCACAACAGAGCTACAACAACAACAACAAAAAAACAAAAGCAAAAGCAACAACGAAGCCAAAGCAAGAAAGAAAAGTAAACTTATTTTCATTTTCAAATGAAAGGGAAATTCTCACCTAGATGAAGATGTAGATGTGAATGTGAATGTAGAGAAAGAGAGACAGTGAGATAGAGAGAGTGAGAGAGAGAGAGAAAGAGTCCAGATGATGGAGCGTGCACAAATAAAAGTTGTTGTCGTAATACATTACACAGATACACACACACACACTCTCACAGCTAGACACAGATACAAAAGCGAGCGCAAAAAAGCGACAAAGAAGAAAGAAAAGCTCAGTTTTTGAGACTAGGCAAAGTTTTGATACTCTCGCTGCAAAGCGGCCAGTGCTGCCAATCTGTTTTAGAAGTGTAAGGATGCGGGATTTATGTGGAAAAATTTAAAGGAAAATATTTATTAAAAAAATTTAATTTAATAGATATATTAAGACTGAGATCTGTATAATAGTCCAAGAACCAAGGTTTTTTTTAAGTAGCTAAAAAGTTTACAAAAATAAATTTAATATTTACTTAATAACTAACTTACTTATGAGATTCAGGCATTGCTTAAGGTTTTGTCTTAAACAACTTTCTTGATATTACTACATTCGAAATTCGGGAATAATATAATGTATAAACATAAGCTTTTTTTAAGCTAAAATTAAAAACTAAAAAGAAATTTACGAATTTATTTTTTTTTTTACTCTATGATGAACAAGTTCCAAACTATTTTAAACGCTATAAATAAATGTATAACTATCTTGTTAATAGTATTATATCTTAAAATGTAATTAGATTTGCTTTATATATGTCTCTACCCTAAGGAAAATTTAATAAAAAGACTCAAAAAATGATCGTTTCAAAAACCTCATACAATATGATATGAACTGAATGTCTACAATAAGATGCCCGGTTATCTAGATCAATTCTTGGCTCTCTGAGGAGCACTCCGATGAGACCCCTTTTATGATATCTCCAGTAAATAAGGCTGGATTAGCTAGCAAAAATTGAAAATCTGCGTTTAATAAAAACTTATATATTTTAGATTATTACCATTATGGAACTTATAAAACATTTTTTATACCCTGTACCATATGGTACTAAGGGTATATTAAGTTTGTGCAAGCCGAAAATGTATGTAACATATAGAAGGAGACGTCGGAGACACCCCAAAGTTACCTAAAATATGATCAGGGTGAATAGAGAAGTCGATATACCCATGTCCGTCTGTCCGTCTGTCCGTCTGTCCGTCTGTCCGTCCGTCTGTCCGTCCGTCCGTCCGTGTGAACGCCTAGATCTCAGAGATGGTAAGAGCTAGAGTTACCAAACTTTCACATTAGATCCCATATTATTCCATAGGAGGCAAGTTTATTTTATTTTTTTGATATCGGGGATAAATTATATAGCTCCCATGGGGGTGTTTGAGACGACCTCGACAAAAAAAAAGCGTTTTAGATGAATAATTCGTTTGTTTATGAAGATATCGTAACGAAATTTGGCAATCGAAAGTTTTTTATAGTTCCCAATCACTGTACCAAATTTGATCAAAATCGGTTGACTATATCATATAGCTCCCATAGGACCGATCGGCCAAAATAACTTTTTTAAAGAAATATTGGCTATATTTCGTTTTTTAATAAAGATATCTTAACCAGATTTGGCGTTTGGAAATTTTTTAGACCACTTAAGCAATGTGCCAAATTTGAACAAAATCGGTTGACTATATCATATAGCTCCCATAGGTCCGATCTTCCAAAAAATCGATTTTTTAACAAAATTTGTTGTGTTTCGTTTGTTTGTTAAGATATTGGGACCAAATTTGATATTCGTGAGTATTTTAGAGTTCCTAAGCACTGTACCAAATTTAATCCAAATCGTTTGACTAGATCATATAGCTCCCATAGGACCATTCGGTCCAAAAACACGGTTTTTATACAAAATTCGATGTGTTTTGTTTGTTTGTAAAGATATTTGAAATAAATTTGGCATTTAGATCTTTTTTAAGGTATTTAAGCACTGTGTCAAATTTTATTGAAATCGGTTGACTATATCATATAGCTCCCATAGGAACGATCGGTCAAAAAAAAAATTTTTGCTTAAAAATTCTTCTGTTTTTGGTTTTTTGTGAAGAAATCGGACTTTATTACAAGCTAGTGGTACAGGGTATCCTAAAGTCGTCCGCGTCCGACTTTACGTCCGCCATTTTTTGAACTTGATTCTCTTTGGTATTTCCAAGTCCATAGTAAAAACAACATATAAATTTCTTTCTATACATATTTGTGATTTTCCCAAATTTCTTATTGGAAAAAAAATATTTAAAAAAATATATATTATATTCAACTGATCTTTAAAAAAATCTTAACAGCTTCGTGTTTCTCCCAACAACACAAACAAAATTTATTTATTTTTTAGCATTTTAGTAATTTTCCCAAATTTCCTATAGCACAAAAAAATGTCCCTTTTAACATCTTAGTAATTTTCTCAAATTTTTAATAAGGAAAGTTTTATTTAAAAAAAAAATTGTATTGATTGAATTTTAAAAATCTTTCCCAGAATTTATAATTATTATATAATTGAACGACTATAAGCCGGACATTTAGTCAAACAGAAGCGTCATAAAAAAAAACACAGAAAAACATAAAAAAAAAATTGGTTTTGCCAGTTTCTGTAGCCTCAGTTCTCTGTTTATATGATATATCCCATGATGATCCTATTATTCTTGTAGCTACTTTTAGCTTAAATTCAATTAAACTCGCCTTCATTACTAATTAAGGAACATTTTTTCAATTTTGAGATCTGAAAATAAGCAACAAGATATGCAGAAAGTTTCGAACTTGGTTACAATATGGCTTGATCCATTTAAAATAAGATTTACAATTATAAACCCAAACTTATTTCATTTTTATTCCTTGGCATTCAGTACATATTATAATTTTGTAAAGAAAAAATTAAAATTTAATACATAATATATGTTACTCCTGATCGGAACATAGGGCGGAATTTTCCGTCTCTTGTGGTATTTTTTCCGGTCGGAGCATAGGGCGAAACAAGGGATTTTTTCCGCTCGGGTTACTTGCCCAGCGCAACCCACTTTATGTTAAGGTTTGTGGGGCGATCGTGTTGGCTTTGTAACATAGTGGGGCTTCTCTGGCTTGTGTGGTTCACGGCAGATATTTAACTTCCCTCCTACTGGGAGGCTTTCCTCTATTCGCCCTCGGAATTAAAATCATCATCATTGGCGAGACCAACCCTGGTCGGGTCTTTGCGGCTGTCGTTTTCGCCTCCATTCGTCGCGATCTCGAGCATGTGTTCTCCAACATCTCAGTCTTAAATCCTCAGCATCTTGATCGACTGCATCCAACCAGCTCAACTTTGGTCGACCTCTTTTTCGGTTATATATCATTATTCGTTTAGGGATTAAAAGCTCCCCGAAAAAAACGCAAACCCCATACCGAAATTATCTGCGTCGAATTCGGAACTTGACTTGATTTCGTATGTTCAATCAAAGCTGACTGTACGGAAAGGATTTGTTGCAAAATTTGTAGATTTCATTTAAATGATTGAAACATAATTTAAATAATTTATTTAAAATTTAAAATTCGATTTCGCTTGATCACAAAGCTATTAATGGTTTTAAATAAATCTCAAGTAGAGGATATAGTTTAAATAAGTCTATTCCCAAAGGATTCTTTCCAAACTGCCTAACGTAGCTAAACGACATCAACAAGCAGTGTATATAAAAATAAAGCCAACTTCAAGTCTAAGCTTCTGCTGCTGCTTCTTGTTCTTCTTCTACTGCTTCTTCTACTGCTTTAACTTAACTTCTACATCTTTTGCTACCCCGCACTCGCCCGCTCGCATCTACAATTTCGTTTGCTTCTTTGTTTGGAAGAAGCAACAAAAGCAACAAATACCCGGCTGATCTGAGTGCAACCCCCCGCCCAATCTGAAACCCCCTTGTGCGCCTAAAGCACAAGCCACTGTCACTTAGCCATAGTCTAAGCGTCGTGCTAAATTGGGCACGGGCATTGGGTACTCCTGTTTATCTTGTATTTTGTGCGCACACACACACAGATACACACACACAACAAACTGAAGTTGTTTTTGAACACGTTTAAATTGTAGCTGTGTGTGTGTACTTTATGCAAGCAATGTTTTAGCGGCAGCGCTGTAGACGTCAACGCTAGCGTCAGCGTCGGCGTTGTTGTCGATGCCGTAAGCGCGAAGTTGGTCATAACAGTCGTAAAAGTTTGCTAACTTGTTGCTATTGTTGTTGTTGTTGGTAGTGTTGTTGTTGTCTGAGCCGGAGACGTATGCGCAGACTGGTTGCTGTAGTTGTTGGCCACATTTATTAGTTACGAACCCAAAACAGCGTTGCCAGATCGTAAATTAATTGAACGATTTTAAGCACAATTTTTTTTTTTAGTGTGTAAACAATTTAAATAATGTCTGTAATTATAGGAATAAAAAAATATGCTTTATAGCACGCGTGACAATCGCCGAATGCCGCAGTCAGCAGTGGGCGGAACCCCCCGCTAATAATTTCATCACAGCCAAATGACTTAATAAAAAAACAGATTTTTGTTATTACAACTAGCCATAAATCAAAGCATTGAGCGAATAAAATTTCGCAAAATTTTTGGCATAGAACATTTTATGGGATTT
The DNA here is from genome assembly GCA_037043745.1 of Chymomyza amoena. Lineage (NCBI taxonomy): Eukaryota > Metazoa > Arthropoda > Insecta > Diptera > Drosophilidae > Chymomyza > Chymomyza amoena. Next base: position 56,916 of record JBAMAX010003609.1, on the reverse strand, counting down.
TAAAAGTTTGCAAATCGTAGAAATAGTTTAAATACTACTGCTAAGTTCTGTTTATAATGTTTTTTTATGATATAACTATTATAAGGTGACGCAATAGCTGCGTTATTTATGACGCTCTCAAAAAGTTCACGTAGTTTTAATTTTTGTATAGTAGCTATATAAAATAGTGGAAAAACTTTAATCGAACTTTGTTCATAACTCAACGACTCAGAGAATAGTGTAGCTATAACGCAGTTTAAAAGTTAAAAGTTGGAACTGACAGGCCCCCAAACCCCTCAACTGCTCTATTCATTAGCCTGCGTCAAAACTTTTGGTGTAAACAATATTATCGCTGTGACGTAGATAATTAAGGTTCTAATTAAATTTGTGTGACAGCCTTTTTTGTGCCTAAGTGCGAAAATATCAAATCAAAATTTGTTGTATCATTGTTTTTTAGAATTTTTTTGTTTTATTTTTTAACCACAAAAAATATTGTTTTTATTACAAAACAATTTTTTTTTAAATTTATAAAAAAAGAATTAGTTAATTGGGGAATTTTATTCGTTAAACCGCCGACCTTACTTGGGGTCGGGTGCACAAGGGAAGCATATTCTCGGTTAGGACGTCTTATAGCAATCTAAAAAAAAGTAAACAAATTTTTTTTTTCTATTTTTACGATATGAAATTATTGGAAAATATTAAAAAATTCACTTACTTACTTGGGGAACTTAATTCTCAAAAAAAAGTAAGACATTCTGCATATGAGAAGCATATAATTCGTTAGGATGTCTTATAGCGATCTCAAATAAAATCTATATTATAATATGAAATTATTATAAAATTAAAAAAAAAAAAATCACTACGCTGGGAATTCAATTCGCTAAAACAAGTAAGACAGGGTGCATGTGACAAGCATGTTCTTGGTTAGGTGGTCTAATATCGATCTTCAATAAAAAAAAAAACAAAAACTAATTTTTTCTATTACAATATGAAATTATTTTAAAATTTATAAAAGAAAATCATCTCTTGACGTTGGGAGTTAAATTCGCTAAAACAAGTAGACGGATTGCAAATAGGAAGCATATTCTTGGTTAGGATGTCTTATAGCGATCTACAAAAATAAAATCTATTATTAAAATATGAAATTATGTGAAAATTAAAAAAAAAAATCACTTTTAGTAAGAAATTGTGCATATGGGAAGCATATTCTTAGTTGGATGGTCTAATAGCGATCTACAATAAAAAAAAAAACCAATAACAAATTTTTTTCTATTACAATATGAAATTATTTTCAAGTTTATAAAAGAAAAAATCGATTCTGACATTGGTGAAAGAATTCGCTAAAACATTTAAGATGGATTGCATATAAGAAGCATATTCTTGGTTAGGATGTCTTATAGCGATCTATAAAAAAACTAAAAAAAATTTTTTTCCATTAAGACAATATGAAAAAATTGGTAAATTTCTAAAAAAAAAAAATCACTTTACGTTGGGAATTTAATTCGCTAAAACAAGCAAAAGACGTTTTCTATAAGAAGGTATAGAAACTTTTTGGGGGTTTGATCAGATAAAAATATTATGAAATTAAAACTAAACAACAACGTTGGAAGATTTTGTATCTCTTAATATATTGGTTCTGGCTTTATTTTAGAGCTAGATATATGCCATAAAAACTTCTTGCCTATGAGAATGCATGGTAACTTTTTTGAGGATGATCTTCATCTGAACAATAGGAAAATAAATTAAAACTATTGTTGGAACAACGTTGGAAGATTTTGTATCTCTTAATAGGTATATTAAGCCGACATCAGTCGGCTTTATTATAAAGCCAGATGTATGCCATAAAAACTTGCTATCTATGAGAATGTAAGGAAACTTTTTTGAGGGTGATGTTCATCTGAACAATAGGAAAAGAAATTAAACCTTTGGAACAACGTTGGAAGATTTTGTATATCTTAATATATTGATTTTGGCTTTATTTTAAAGCTTGATTTATGCCATCTAAACTCACTGCACTGCTTTTTGGCTAAAATCCGAATCTTTGACTAATATTCCTAGCGCTCAATACGTGAATTCGCAGCTTTTTCTAGGCTGGTCCCGCTTCCATACATGTATCAATATAAAGTTCAAAAAATCTAGCTCCAAATTCAAACACAAAATAAACTTAAGTAACTTAATCGTCGCCAAATTAGGAAGTCTTTCCTAGGTACTGACTCCGCTTTGTTATGGGTGGATCTGGTTCTATTCTTATAAAACCACAAGAACAGAGCTCTTACGCCTTAGCCAGAGTGGTTGCTCGAGAAGTATGGAAACTAGAAGCAGTATCCCGTTCTTGTTCCTAAGGGATGTAGCCCCAAACACGATCTCTGGGTTTTCCCATTGTCGACATTGAATTGATATTTCTGTATTTTCTAACCGCTAAGGTGGCTGTAATGTCTTCCGATCTTTTTCTGCCTTAAAGTACAAAACTAATGAATTAGGTTAGGTTATTTTAGGTAGGCTGGTCGCCTTAGGTCGAGATACCTTATGGCGTACTTTTGGAAGGCTTTCCTAGGTACTGATTGTAAACAGTTGTGGTCGGATCATGTTTTCAATTCTTGTCAAACCACAGAAACAGAGCTCTTTTGGCTAAGCCAGAGTGCTTGCTTGAGATATATGAACACTGGAAGCTGTAATCCGTTCTTGTTCCTAAAGCCCCAAGCCCGATCTCTAGATTCTACCATTGTCGATCGATATTTCCGTAATATCTATCTAACCGCTAAGGTGGCTATGATGCCTTAACTTTGCATCAATTGCTTGGATTAGTTTAGATAGGCTGGTCGCCTCAGGCAGAGATCAGCTCGGGATCAGCCAGATATCTTCTAGAATACATTGTGAAGACTTTTCTAGGTACTAACAGAAACAGAGCTCTTATGCATAAGCCAGAGTTCTCGAGTTCTCTATGAGAACTAGAAGCAGTATCCTTTTGTTCCTGAAGGATGTAGTGCCAAGCCCGATCTCTGGATTGTCTTATTGTCGCCATCAAACCGATGATGCTCTCTTATGCTTAAGCCAGAGTGCTCGAGGTATATGAGAACTAGTTTTCGTTCTTGTTTCTAATGGAAGTAGGCCCATTCCCGATCTCTAGATTCTCCCATTCTTAACCTCAAATCGATATTTCCGAACTTTCCCTATTCCCCTTTTCCACACTTTGCACTAATCTCTCTATTTTGCTACCAAACTTAAGCTCTTTGATAGCTTAAAATTTTCTATGCCAGCTGGTCACACTATTTTTAGTTAGCCATATATAAAAAGTGAAAAAACACTTTTGATTTTTGCTTGCTTTGTTTTGGTCTAAGCAATCTGGCAACGCTTTAAAGCTGCTGCCCATTGCATGAGTTGCCGCTTTGTTGGCTTTGTCTGTGTTTATGTGTTTGTGTGCGTGTATGTGTGTTACCAACCAGTTTAGCTGTTGTTTGTCTTGCTGCTATTGGAGCCACCAAGCGCGGGGGAGGGCAGCGGAAACCTGACGGCTTCAAACGTTGGAGGCTGCTGGGCCCCCCTCCAAAAAAATAAAACAGAAAAAAAATCTGACTCTTGGCTTGTTGCTGGCTAACTTGGCTGGCTGGCTGGCTGGTTGGTTGGCTTGGATGGTTAGCTGGTTCGCTGCTTGGTTAGTTGTTGGTTCGTTGGTGGGTTTGTTTTTTTGTTGTTGGCTTGAACTTGAGCTCTATACATATGTAATTGGTGTTGCTTTTGCTTTTTGCTGTTTGCTGTTGTTGTTGTTAGTTTGCTACGCTTGCTGAGTGCGCCAACTTTACTGGTATGGGTGTATCTCTGTGTAGCTGTGTGTGTGTGTGTGTGTGTGTCTTGGCTGGTTGCATAACATGTTACAGCATCGCACGAAAATGAACAAGCAGCGATGGTTGTTGCTTGTTGGGTTGGTTCGATCGTCGTTCGTTGGGTTGCCAGAGTTGGTTGGTTTGGTAGAGAGGCGGCTTTTGGGATAGTGATCGAAAAAGAAAAAAAAACCGAAACCGAAACTGATGACGACACAGTGTGAGCACAAGCCAAGAGCTATGGCCAGGTTATGCCCAGCCATGGCTGGGTGGGTGCCTAGTCTGGCGGAGTGTTTGGCAGGAGGTACCATACTAAAGGAAACCTTTTAGACGACACTAAACTTGTAAATAGATGTAATTCCAAGTTACAGCCAAGCGGTGCTCTTTGTTGATAAGCCTCCCTCTTCGCTCTCTCTTGAGGTCTCTCTCTTAACCTGAAACGTGCTCTTTTTGTTGGCTTTGGTTAATGGCTGGAAAATTATAACATTTTGGGTTTTTCCCCAAACACTTGTTCGGGGCGTATTATCATTTTTATTCTAGAAGTTGTAAAAAGCGAGTGGGTTGGCTATATAGTTGCTAATTATTATTAACATAATTTTGGGGTATTAAAAAATACTTGCGGTTTTGTTTATGTTATATCCGCATGCTTTGTGAGGGGTTATGGATTAAAAGGTCTTAAAAAATAATGTCTAGTATTAGAACTGCTTCAATAGAAGCTTGCGCTGTTGAAAATAACATTTTTAAGATCGTAAAAATTTAAAAAAAAAATTAATCGGTTCACACTTGCATTGGAATTTTTATTACAATTAGTTTAGCACATTTTTTAGGACAATAAAATTCTAAAAAATAAAACAATACAAAAATTTGTTGCTTCCCCATTACACTAAAAATTGTTGTTAAAATTAATTTTCTACACTTTTTTAAGCAATAAAATTTTTAAAAATTCAGTATTTTTGTCAGATTAATGGAAAAAAATATTTTTTTGTTATATTTACGGAAAAATATTTAGCGGATACGATACAGTTGGAAAAAAATATCCTCAGTACGAGATCATCCTTCATTCCAAGGGATATGTTTATGGTCGAAACTCTCTACATCGAACTTCTCTATAACGAATTCCACCATAACTAACTCCTCCATAACTAACTCCTCCATGACTAACTCCTCCATAACAAACTCCTCCATAACGAACTTCTCTATACCGATTGATTTTCAAGTGCACCTCATTTTTGATATCCTTTTAAGGAGAATCTCTATAAAAAAAAGTTCGAACCAGTTTTTGCCCCAATACGGATACGATCGAACTACTAAAAAATAAAATGAGTATTAGACACAACATTTTTATTAAAATTACTTTACCAATATTTTTTTTAATACAATAAAATAGTGAGAATCGTAAAAAAATAATTCGGTTCAAACTGATATTTTTGTAAACATTTACCTAACTTTTTTAGATTAAAAATTTTGAAAATAGCAAAAAGAAAATATGGACTATTCGGCCAAATCATTTTCTGTCGAGATTCTTCAAATATACCAATAAAGCGCAGCTAGAAATTTTGTCAGGGTACGTCAGGAGCTGAACTCTTGTTGTATTAGTGAAGAAATTGGGAAGCAATCTAAAAAGTATTCAAACCGACTAAATTTTGATACAAAACGTGTAAGCAAAAAATTTATTAGATAATGGCATCGTTGCTAGACATCTACTATGATATCATATATAGTACCTTATTCAACTTTCTGATTGATTTCAAATAAGAAAAAGTAGGACTTGCTGATTTTAAGCTTAACTCACGTATAGCATAAACCCTAGAGGATTTTTCACTATAGTGAAAATTTTTAAATCGCCGACTTAAGATATTCTATATAAAAAGCTCTTGCTTATCCTTATAGTCACCCTTTTAAAGCTACTATAGATATTATTCAACAAGTCTAACTACAGTCAGACTTTACTAAAATTAACTTCTGTATAAAAAAAAACGTTTACCATATTTTCTTTATTGATCTCCTTAAAAAGAATATCTATTTGACTAATTATCAATGGAGCAATCTAAAACCTTGTTCATACGAATTCGAGAAGTTGGAATCGAAATCGAAATGCACAAGATAAAAGATTAGATACAATGTTTTATAATGAATTTAGGCGTCAGCTTGGCGTTCTTAGACCATGATACCATGATCTCTATGCAAACATGCTAAAGTTTATTTAACGAACTTGTTTTTATTGTACAAGAATTACAAAAAAAAGCAACTAAACTTAATCTTGATCTAAAATGTTATAAAAGGCAACTCTCAACACATTCGGTTTAAAGTTCCACTTAAACAAAGAGCGGAACTAAAATTAAACTTACTGAACCTTAACTTTTGCGTATTGATATTTTACACAGCTTTATAACTTAAAGTTAAATATTTCTTTTTGACCAACAACTGGTTTACAAAAAAAATTATTGCAAAAATGTTCCAAAATTAGAGCAATATCTTGCATAATTCTCGTTAAAACGTTTGGATACGAAAGCAATTAAGCTTTAAAGTTACTTATTATATGTACAACACACACCTGTTTCAATTTTCACATCCGCAAAAGCACGCTCCCATATATTTGAATTTATAAAGTTCATAAAAGTTTCGGCGGTTATGGAAGCCCAGAAGCTGCCAAAGATTTAAATCAGCGTATACTCTGTAGTTGAATAACTACTTAAAGATCTAAAGATACGATTTCCATCCAAACTTTGCATAAGTTTACATTAAATTACAAACCAAAGAAAATCTGTAGACAGTATAAAAATCTTTCAAGAAACTTTCTTTCAACGTAATTTTTTTTCAAAAAGTTTTAAGAGTTAATAAATATTAAACTTCCATCTATTTGCGTCGAAAGTTTTGATAACTTTAAACTATTTAAAATATTTATGGGAATCGACTGGATCTTAAAACGATTTAATCGACTATTTTTTTCTGTATGGTGCAGAAAGAATGTGTTTTGAGCTTTCTGCGATTTTGATTCGAGTTATTTCGAGTCGACAACTTTTCAAAAGAGTTTTTTTTTTCAAAACTTTTAAAATGGGCAAGGCCTTATATTTATAAGACCAGAAAACATTATTTTTCCTCTAGCTAAATGCGTATTTGGGGCTTTTCAGGGATCAATCTATTTTTAATTACGAAGTTTTTCTTTTTAAGACATTTTTAATATTAATATAAAAACTTAAGATTTCCGTCGAAACTATTGATTATACTTAACTTCTAACTAACTAGAATTCGTAAAAGTGTAAAACGCCGATGTAGTTTAAAATCTTCTTTAAAAGAAGAAACATTTTTTTAAGAAATGTTTAATTGTAAAAACAAGTTGAAAGATTTTTAGCAGAACAGTCTACAATTGATTAAGATTTTCAAAAGTTTTCAAATATGAAAAGATATTTAAAAAAAAGAATACAAAAATTTCGAAATAAGGAAAATTGTATTTGATAGTAAAAAAAAAACGGAAATACGAAAAAATATTTAATATTTGCAAAAACAAATAGGTAGTCTAAAAAATTGTTTTAATTTAGAATTTTTGTCATATTTATGGGAAAAAATATTTCGCGCATACAATATGGTTGGAAAAAAATATTCTCAGTACGAGATCTTCCTTCATGCCAAGGGATATGTATATGGTCGAAATTCTCTACGTCGAGTTTCTCTATAACGAATTCCACTATAACGAACTCCTTCATAACGAACTTCTCTATAATGATTGTTTTACAAGTGCACGGCATTTTTGATATCCCTATAAGGAGAATTGGTATAAACAATCTTGGAACCCGTTTTTGCTCCCTTGTGAAGCCCCTTATATGGATACGATCGAAGTTCTCTATATTGAACTGCTCTATACAGCAATCCTCCATAACGAACTTCTCTATATCGATTGTTTTTCAAGTGCACTGCATTTTTGATATCCTTATAAGGAGAATCTGTATACAAAATTTTTGAACCAGTTTTTGATTCCTGGTAAACTCCCTAATATGGATAGGATCGAAGTTCTCTATATTGAACTGCTCTATAACGAAATCCTCCATAAAAAACTTCTCTATACCGATTGCTTTTCAATCGGCATTTTTGATATCCTCATAACGAGAATATATGTAACGAATTTTCTGTAAAACGAACCAGTTTTTGCTCCCTTGTGGTCTCCTTAATACGAATACGATCGAAGCTCTCTATATTTAACTGCTTTATAAAGAACTCCTGCATATCGAATTTCTCTCTTAAAAACTCCAAGTGCACTGCTTTGTTGATCTCCTTATAACGAACATGTAGAGCATCTGCAATTCGTTGCAGCCCAAAAAAAAAAAAAAAACGAACCCAAAAAATAAATGTATCTTTCATTTAAATGTTTTGCAATATCATTGCAAGTGTGTGCGCGGCGCTGCTTGCGTCGTAGCGCACGCTGACGTCGCAGTCGACGCAAACGTCGCTGCTTACAAAAATGGACGCAAAAGAGAGACATGCCACAATGTAACAGTCGCAAAGTAGCAACAAAAGCAACAACAACAACAATCGCAGCAGCAGCAGAGGCAGAGACTAGACGCAACTGCGACTGCGCGCCTTTTGCTTTGGTTATAGGTCAAGTTAAAAGTAAAAGTACTGCCAACAATTTTTTTGTTGTGTATTTTATGTATATATGTATATACCTATATATATATATATTTTTTTTTTGCCTTTGTTTCTTTTTATTTTGTTTTTTCGTTGCCTTGCCTTGTCTTGCCTTATTGCCTTTTGCGAAATCTTTCATTTTATTGTATTATATACAATAGCATACATATATATACTATATACCTATGTATTTACTAGTATTTGCTTGGTTACGTCTGCAATAATGTTTAAACATTTTTTAATATACGTTACGCTCTTTGCAGGTTGCCAACAACAACAACAATAACAGTAGCAGCAACGCCGGCGTTGGCAGCGGCATCGATCAGCAACAGCAGCAGCAGCAGTCGGAGCAGCATCTCGGCCTAGATGTCAATGGCAGCCTCTCGCTAATGGAGAAGGAGCAACTGCAGCAGCAACATCAAGCCTATCGTCTGCATGGTGCCTTGACGCGCACCATTTCACAGCCGGCACAGTGTCGTCCGCTCATTATGCCACAAACGCAGCTGATGGAGCTGGAGAAGAAGCAGCAGCAGCAGCAGCCCGTACAGGTACAGGCAGCAGGAGCTGTACAGACACAGCCACAATCACCACAGCAGGTTGCATCATTGGTGACCATCATTGAGAATCTGGGCAGCATGAATCTGCGTCGTAAGCTGGAGCGTACACAGTCGGAACCGTTGCCACAGCAGCCCATGAATACGTCACGGTAAGTTTAAGAGATCCGAGTTGAAGTTTGTTACTAGCTCCAATGCTGAACTAGTTCTTTTTGAAAGTTTTGCTTTTTATACGAAACCTTTTTGTAACAAGTTATACCTCAGAGTAGTTGAAAGACTTTCGTCTCATTCCTAATTCCCAATTCCAATGCTGAACTAGTTCTTCTTAAAAGTCTGGCTTCCTATAGAATCTCTGTTTGCCATATGTAATATATCTCAGCGCAGTTGAAAGACTTTCGTCTCGTTCCTAGTTCCTAGCTCCAATGTTGAACTAGTTCTTCTTAAAAGTCTTGCTTCCTATAGAATCTCTGTTTGCCATATGTAATATCTCAGCGTAGTTGAAAGGTATCCGTCTCGTTCCTAGTTTCAATGTTCAACTAGTTCTTTTTAAAAGTCTTGCTTCCTATAGAATCTCTGTTTGCCATATGTAATATCTCAGCGTAGTTGAAAGGTATCCGTCTCGTTCCTAGTTTCAATGTTCAACTAGTTCTTTTTAAAAGTCTTGCTTCCTGTAGAATCTCTTTTTGCCATATATAATATATCTCAGAGTAGTTGAAAGACTTTTGTCTCGTTCCTAATTCCTAGTTCCAATTTTGAACTAGTTATTCTTAAAAGTCTTGCTTCCTATTGAATCTCTGTTTGCCATATGTAATATATCTCAACGCAGTTTAAAGACTTTCGTCTCGTTCTTAATTCCTAGTTCCAATACTGAACTAGTTCTTCTTAAAAGTCTTGCTTCCTATAGAATCTCTGTTTGCCATATGTAATATCTCAGCGTAGTTGAAAGGTATCCGTCTCGTTCCTAGTTTCAATGTTCAACTAGTTCTTTTTAAAAGTCTTGCTTCCTGTAGAATCTCTTTTTGCCATATATAATATATCTCAGAGTAGTTGAAAGACTTTTGTCTCGTTCCTAATTCCTAGTTCCAATATTGAACTATTATTCTTATAAGTCTTGCTTCCAATTGAATCTCTTTTTGCCATATATAATATATCTCAGAGTAGTTGAAAGACTTTTGTCTCGTTCCTAATTCCTAGTTCCAATTTTGAACTAGTTATTCTTAAAAGTCTTGCTTCCTATTGAATCTCTGTTTGCCATATGTAATATATCTCAACGCAGTTTAAAGACTTTCGTCTCGTTCTTAATTCCTAGTTCCAATACTGAACTAGTTCTTCTTAAAAGTCTTGCTTCCTATAGAATCTCTGTTTGCCATATGTAATATCTCAGCGTAGTTGAAAGGTATCCGTCTCGTTCCTAGTTTCAATGTTCAACTAGTTCTTTTTAAAAGTCTTGCTTCCAATGTAGAATCTCTGTTTGCCATATATAATATATCTCAGACGCAGTTGAAAGACTTTCGTCTCGTTCCTAATTCCTAGTTCCAATACTGAACTAGTTCTTCTTATAAGTCTTGCTTCCTATTGAATCTCTGTTTGCCATATATAATATATCTCAACGCAGTTTAAAGACTTTCGTCTCGCCTAATTCCTAGTTCCAATACTGAACTAGTTCTTCTTAAAAGTCTTGCTTCCTATAGAATCTCTGTTTGCCATATGTAATATCTCAGCGTAGTTGAAAGGTATCCGTCTCGTTCCTAGTTTCAATGTTCAACTAGTTCTTTTTAAAAGTCTTGCTTCCTGTAGAATCTCTTTTTGCCATATATAATATATCTCAGAGTAGTTGAAAGACTTTTGTCTCGTTCCTAATTCCTAGTTCCAATATTGAACTAGTTATTCTTATAAGTCTTGCTTCCAATTGAATCTCCGTTTGCCATATGTAATATATCTCAACGCAGTTTAAAGACTTTCGTCTCGTTCCTAATTCCTAGTTCCAATACTGAACTAGTTCTTCTTAAAAGTCTTGCTTCCTATAGAATCTCTGTTTGCCATATGTAATATCTCAGCGTAGTTGAAAGGTATCCGTCTCGTTCCTAGTTTCAATGTTCAACTAGTTCTTTTTAAAAGTCTTGCTTCCTGTAGAATCTCTTTTTGCCATATATAATATATCTCAGAGTAGTTGAAAGACTTTTGTCTCGTTCCTAATTCCTAGTTCCAATATTGAACTAGTTATTCTTAAAGTCTTGCTTCCAATTGAATCTCTGTTTGCCATATATAATATATCTCAACGCAGTTTAAAGACTTTCGTCTCGTTCCTAATTCCTAGTTCCAATACTGAACTAGTTCTTCTTAAAAGTCTTGCTTCCTATAGAATCTCTGTTTGCCATATGTAATATCTCAGCGTAGTTGAAAGGTATCCGTCTCGTTCCTAGTTTCAATGTTCAACTAGTTCTTTTTAAAAGTCTTGCTTCCTGTAGAATCTCTTTTTGCCAAATATAATATATCTCAGAGTAGTTGAAAGACTTTTGTCTCGTTCCTAATTCCTAGTTCCAATATTGAACTAGTTATTCTTATAAGTCTTGCTTCCAATTGAATCTCTGTTTGCCATATGTAATATATCTCAACGCAGTTTAAAGACTTTCGTCTCGTTCCTAATTCCTAGTTCCAATACTGAACTAGTTCTTCTTAAAAGTCTTGCTTCCTATAGAATCTCTGTGTTGCCATATGTAATATCTCAGCGTAGTTGAAAGGTATCCGTCTCGTTCCTAGTTTCAATGTTCAACTAGTTCTTTTTAAAAGTCTTGCTTCCTGTAGAATCTCTTTTTGCCATATATAATATATCTCAGAGTAGTTGAAAGACTTTTGTCTCGTTCCTAATTCCTAGTTCCAATATTGAACTAGTTATTCTTATAAGTCTTGCTTCCAATTGAATCTCTGTTTGCCATATATAATATATCTCAACGCAGTTTAAAGACTTTCGTCTCGTTCCTAATTCCTAGTTCCAATACTGAACTAGTTCTTCTTAAAAGTCTTGCTTCCTATAGAATCTCTGTTTGCCATATGTAATATCTCAGCGTAGTTGAAAGGTATCCGTCTCGTTCCTAGTTTCAATGTTCAACTAGTTCTTTTTAAAAGTCTTGCTTCCTGTAGAATCTCTTTTTGCCATATATAATATATCTCAGAGTAGTTGAAAGACTTTTGTCTCGTTCCTAATTCCTAGTTCCAATATTGAACTAGTTATTCTTATAAGTCTTGCTTCCAATTGAATCTCTGTTTGCCATATGTAATATATCTCAACGCAGTTTAAAGACTTTCGTCTCGTTCCTAATTCCTAGTTCCAATACTGAACTAGTTCTTCTTAAAAGTCTTGCTTCCTATAGAATCTCTGTTTGCCATATGTAATATCTCAGCGTAGTTGAAAGGTATCAGTCTCGTTCCTAGTTTCAATGTTCAACTAGTTCTTTTTAAAAGTCTTGCTTCCTGTAGAATCTCTTTTTGCCATATATAATATATCTCAGAGTAGTTGAAAGACTTTCGTCTCTTTCCTAGTTCCTAGTTCCAATGTTGAACTAGCTCTTCTTAAAAGACTTGCCTACTATAGAATCTCTTTGACATATATCTCAGAGTAGTTGAAAGTCTTTCGTCTCATCTTATCTATCATAATCTTTGCTTCTTTATTTGAGAAAATTCAGGCCACCAGCAGTTAACAACTGCCTCAAAAAAGTGATTCTTTAATCTAGATATCTTGACAAGTCCAACGAGCTCTTCACACTATTTTTGTATTTTTTTTAAAGCTTCAGAAAGACAAAAAGTTACTAGATAAGAAGTGCCCAATACTCATAGGCCTGCTTAAGATAGTGAAATCAGTCAGGGCTTTATAACTGGTACACTTTTGGCCAGCGTGAAATTTTACTTTATTTTTTTTTTCGCTATATTCAAACTTGTAAAATTTGAACAGATGAAAAATATTTATGTATGGGCCACACTATTTTGTGTACTCACGTTATCTTTGCCATAAATCTGGCTTTTATAATCAGTCTAACTTGTGTAATCATATTTTTTTGTTTTAATATACTATATATATATAATAGAACTTATTGAGGTCTTTAGTTTGTATATAATCAGTCTTACATATCTGCAATAATTTGCGCACTCATCGTAGTGAATGATTTTGATATTATAGCTAAATGACTTTATATAGGAAATATCATTCAAGGCATAGTTTGTACAGAACTAGTTGCTGGGTTGACGTTTTTCAAACGCTTTTCAGAAATATTTCAAACTAAATAATTAAATCATTTATCATCGTTTTAAATAGTACAAATTCCAAGACTTGAGTCAGATTTTATGTTTTCTTAAAGACGTTTCTATAATTTTTAAAATAGCGAATCCAGAAGATTCTTAAAAACTAATTAACTTGTTGAGCAATTCTTTGTAAACTAGTTCTGCAATTGGTTTAAGAGTGCATTTTGAAAAAAGTTCGTAATATGGAAAAATTCTTTGTAGAGGGGTTCGTTATAGGTCAGCAGCACTCAGTGGCGTATACACGGGTGGTTTTCGGTTCCGGAGCCCCAAACAGTCTTTTGCGAGCTTCACTTCGAAGTGAAGAACCCCCCTTAAGATAAAATCTCTGCACCATCAAAATTTGGGAAATCCGATTTTTGGTCAAAACGAGGCTATGTCAGAATTATACAGGCCTTGCACTGGATTGTAGTGTTCCCAAAAACGTAGATTAAATATTGTCGGACTGACGGGTTCAAAAAAGGGATTGTTTGAGGCTATTCAGTTTTCTTGAAGACATTTCTATAATTTTTATAATAATAATATAATATAATAGCGAACCTGGAAGATTTTTAAAAACTAATTATCTTGTTGAACAATTTTATGTAAACTATTTCTGTAACAGGGTTAGGAGTACATTTTGAAAAAAGTTCGTAATATGGTTAAAGTTGTTGTAGAAGAGTTCGTTATAGGTCAGTTATACTCAGTGGCGTATACACAGCGAGTTTTCGGTTCCGGATATAAACAATTCGATGTGAAAAACACACCTTAAGATAAACTCCTGCATTCGCATTATCAAAATATTGAAATTTTGCAATTTTTGGTGAAACGAGATTATGTCCGGAATTTTTACAGTGATCCCAAATAGAGTGTTAACATAGTCGGAAAAACAGACTCAGGAAGGGGTTTTGTGATGTTATGTCAGAGCTTTGAAATCGGATTCACCGACTCCAAAAAAGTGAAATGATTTCCCAATACAATTTTTTTTTCCAAATATATAATATTTTAGGCCGGCACTAAATGTCAGAGCCTTGTTAGGCCGACCCTATATATTTATTCATTAAAAGTTTCATGTTACTTTGTACCATAGTTCGCTAAAGAGTCCACCCCTCGAGCTAGCTGGCTAATTTCATCCATTTTCTCATAATTTAAGCTTGGTACCCCTTCGAAAAATTGAATAAAAAAGATTTTATTAGGGTGGACCAACTTTTTGCACCCAAACCTAAATTAAATAAAAAAAAAGTGTGGCTCTTAAAAGCTTTTTACCTTTATCTAATACTTGTCAAATTGATGGGCTTAAAATGAATGATATTAAAGTATAAATATGCTCCACACATCCACTTTACATCTTAAATAATTTCTTCATATAATATAATAACAAATTACGTAAAATTTCTACTATAAATCAAAACTTCAAATTGTTCAGCCCTCTAGCGAATTTTGACTAGGTCTGTCGGCAGAGGTGCGCCCTGGGATCAACACGCCTCCGGATCGAACTTTTCTAAGGGGGCGGTTAGATAGATTATATACTAAATATATTTAATAACAAATATTACACAATTTTAATGAAAGTCTGATTTTTATTGCTTTTATACGTATTCGTGTTCTATGAAAGTTTCAATTAAATAATTCTCTGGAAAATAGGTGTGCGCCTAGGGCAGGTCGTTAATCACCAGCTGATATCACGTTATAAATAGATAAATATATCAATACAGTTTATGGTTATAGAATTTAGAATTAGACTCCAGATTGCAACAACATTTATGGCAGTCGGTATAGCTTAGATGGTACTATTTTGGATTTCTCAGCGCGGTTCAAATCGTCACTAAGTCACATGGCCAACCCTGACTGCATTTTCAAAATAAACTGCTGGTCAATCCTGACTAGACTTTTATTTTATGGTGTAATTTCTTCAGCTTCTCTTGACTTCAACTTCTCCTGACGTCTAACCAACCCTGACTACATGACAAAAACAAAAGAACTAGTTTCTTTTTTAAAGCGCCTTTGTATTAGAGCAGAATATCCTTGCTGGCCAAACCTGACTACATGATTATTTTATGATGTAATTTCTTGAGCTTCTCCTGACTTCAGCTTCTATGAACATCAGCATCTCCTGACTTCAACTTCTCCTGACATTAGCTTCTCCTGACGTCTGGCTAACCCTGATTACGCGACAAATAAAAAGAACTAGCTTCTTTCCTAAAACGCCTTTGTATTAGAGCAGGATGTCCATGCTGGCTAACCCTGACACACGTTCGAAAATAAGAAACCGTCTAAAAAGTTTGATTTTACATCGTAAGAAAAGCTTCTCCAAGCAGCTAACCAATCCTAACTACACTCCAAAAAAAAAGAAATAGTCTAAAAAGTTGGTTATTATAAAAAAGAATCAGTTCCTGACTGATCAACCGGGTGCCGAGAACCAGAGTTCGGCAGCGGTTTTAGATAGACCTCAGCTCAAACCAAGACAAGACATGACCAAGCAGAAGTGTCCTCTTGGTACCGGCGGAAATATTTTCCAAAGAGGCGCCCATTTGTCGAAACAAATCCGATTGCACGGGCTCCGTGATTTTAAAACCATTGCAGTCACATGTCGAGTTAAACAAACCCTGGAAAGATCCAGTTTATCTGTACTACCTACGTTTTGTTGCGCGAAATCATAGCTGAACAGCCCTGTTCCACATGTTCCAAATCAAAAAACAGTTTAAAATGTTTAATTTTACGACGAAAGAAAGGACTCTCCAGACCAAAAAAAAATCAATGTTCTTAAAATCTGCGATGGTGCAAAACACAAAAAAGTTTCTTTCGTTTTTATCCATAAAATCATAGCTGACCAACCTTGACAAGAAAATTAAGTACTAAAAAGTTTGTCTTTATGGCTAAAGAAATGGTGCTCCAGACGGCTGGATAATCCTAACACATGGCTTCCATACATTCACACCGCTTATATTATATTATTATTATATAACCATATAACCATATTAAACCCGCCTAATCGATTTACCCCTTCTTCCCTACTTCCAGCTACAAGACCGAGTTGTGCCGTCCCTATGAGGAGGCTGGTGAATGCAAATACGGGGAGAAATGTCAATTTGCCCATGGCTATCATGAGCTGCGCAATTTGCAGCGTCATCCAAAGTACAAAACCGAATATTGCCGTACATTCCACAGCGTTGGTTTCTGTCCCTATGGACCACGCTGTCATTTTGTGCACAATGCCGATGAGGCACGAGCTCTGCAGCAGCAGCAGCAGGCACAGGCACAAGCTCAAGCTCAGGCCCAACAGCAACAACAGAAGCAACAACAAACGGCCAATTTTATAAACAATGTGTCCAACAACAAACAGCAGCTCAACAACAACAATAATAACAACAACAACAGCACTAGTAACAATAACAACAACAACAACAATAGTCAGCCACCAGTGGCTGCTGGCATGAATCAGTACATCCTGCCGCTCAGCCCGCCGCTGAGCATGTCCACAGGATCGGATCGTGAATCGCCCACCGGTTCTTTATCACTCAGTCCAACCAATTCCTTGACTAATTTTACATTCCACGAGGCCATGCAACAGCCGCCACAGCCAACAGTCAATGGCTCCAACAGCTCCAATGCTGGACAGTTTAGCCTAAGCAGCTATGTGCAGCTAAGTTTGGCCAATTCATTGAACACCACACCGCCGGAGAGTCCCAATGCACCAATTTCGCCGGTCAATACGCCACCACCATATATGGGCAAACCACTAGAGTTCTCGCAGTCTATGCTGCTGGAGGGTGCTGCTGCGGCCAACAAGCAGCTGCTGCAGAAAAGCGCCAGCACGCCTTTGCATAATGGTGGAGGTGGTGCTGGTGGTGCTGAGGAGGCGCCACGTTTGCCTGTCTTCAATAGACTGAGCTCAACGGTGGAGGCTTATCAGCAGCAGTCTAATTTGGGTCTGTAAGCAATCGAAAAAAAATTCGAAACAACAACAACAAAAAAACTTAAAAGCAGCACAAATAATAATAACAACAACAACAAAAACTAAAGTAAGCAGAACGTAAGCACACACACATACAAACATATAAACATTTGGAACTGGACATAATCTCAACAAGAACTAAACGACGTGACGACTGAGAAATTTAGCAAAGACAACAATCAAATTGTTAGGCAGTACAGTCAAGACAACAACTAAAACTAATATGCAGGCTTAATGTAACTGAGCGCAGACAAAAACCAACAGGCGGCAGTGTTAAGCAGTGCGCGACAAGCAGTAAGGCAGTGCAGTGTTTTTAGCAAAGACACAGACAGACAGTCAAGACACAAACTCAAGACAGAAGAAACACTCAAAGCAACAGTCAAGACACAAAGCCAGCAAACTTTTAAACTTTAATTTTACAAACAAACAAATTTATATATATATAGTATATAATATTTTTCTATTTATATGTACTATATAGGTACCTATCTACTTGCTTGTGCTACGTTGCTTACTTGAAACTTTCCGTTTAGCATACTTAAGTAACTAAACTTATATATATAGAGTACATGCTCGTGTGATGATTCTCTTAAAAACGATCTTTGGCAATGCAAAGTGCATATGCATATATATATATATATATATAGAAATATATATATAAAATTCGTTACACATACATATATATGTATATATGTAACATATAACTACTCTCAAGCACAGTTTTTTGCTCAAATTTGCTTCTTTATTTTTTTTTGTGCATTTTTTTCTTAAAATACATATTTAATAATTTATAACTTTTATTATTGCTTTTGCATTTACTTTTTAGCGATTCACCCATTAGTAGTGCACTTTGTCGCTTTTGTTTATAATTTATGCTTAGTTTTTATATACTATATACAAACATAACTATATATTTTTTAGGCCGTCTTCCAACACTAAGAACAACAAAAAAGTTAACAAGAAATTGTTTAATTTATTTTTAAATGTAAAAAAAAACAGAAACAAAAAACAACAACGTGTACATATGAGTTGATAATTTTTTATTTAACAAATTATTTTTGTTTTTTTTTGATATGATATACCTCTTAAACGCTACAACAACAATAACAAAGCACAACAAAAAGTAGCTAAAAACTAAAACTGAGTAAATTAAAAAAAAAATTAAAATTAAAAGAAAAGAATTCTTAAAAATATGCATTATAACAGTTTTTTTTTAGGGTTTGAAGCTTGAGTTTTTTTTTAATAATTTATTTTCGTAAAAATATTTAAAAAAACATATATATACATATATTTTATATGCAATTAATATTAATAATTTATAAAACAAAACCTACACGCACACACATACATACATAGAAACTCAAATACATAAGACACACATATACACACACACCAACAACAAACAAAAACAACAACAACTACACCAACACAGACACACACATTTTTGACCATTGATAATTTTATGTTTTATATGCTTGCACATATAGCATATATATACTTTACATATATATAAACATTTATATATATATATAATAACTTGTAATAATTTTGTTTCTTATGCTATTTTATTTATTTTACATACAAATTTTTTTCATTTGGGTGCAGTTATATTATTTTTAGTGTTCAACTATATTTATATACATAACATACATATGTATAGCGCTTATACATATGCAATAAACTATTTAAAACTTTATTTATACATTGTTTTGCGGAATGTGTGTTTGTTTATATATAAAAAAAAAAAACTTACATCATTTTTTTTTTGTCAAACATTGCTTAAATATTTAAAAAAATAATGAAATGATCTTAATGCAATAATAAGTTAAATTTGTTGAATTTATTTATATAAAACAAAAACAAACAAAATGAATGCACTTATTTATTTTGAACAACTACAACAACAAAAACAACAAACAAACTGAATACTAGATACTTTCCGCGCGCTTACAAAGGGGGTAAAAAAAATTCTCAAAGTGCCTTAACATTAATTATTTTATTATATAATAAAAAAAAACAAAAAACACTAAAGAAAACGCTGAAAAAGTAAACCAACAAACAAACACACACACACATAAAGCCAAGTGTGTGTGTGTGCTGTCTTAGTTTTAAAAAAGAATTCTAAAAACTTTAAACAAACTTTAAAACAAAAAAATTAAGAAAAAAGTGCAAAGGCATAATTTATTTATTACTATTATATTTCCATTTTTTTTTGTATTTAAATTTAAATTATAAAACAAAATAAAATGCGTTTAAGCTCTTAAGTTTTTATATTTGCTATTTAATTTAAAAAATATATATATACATACTTTATATACATAAAATTACTATATACATATTTATATATATAATAAAGCTGAATTTTGGTTTTTGTTTTTATTTTTCAAACATGCATTTGCGTGCTTCCTTTTTGTACAACAAAGCAACAAACAAAATGTAAATTTGTGTGGCCTTAAAAAAAAAATTAAATATAAGTTTATATATATAAATAAAAAAAATAATTAAAAATGTCTTCCCTAGAGCATGTGTTACAAAAACAAACAAAACACTTTGAGAACAATTAATGCCAGTTTATTTTTTAAATTTATACTATATACAATACATATATGATAACATATGTAAATAAAACAAACAAAAACAAACAAAAAAAAAACAACAACGATGCGAAAAAGACAAAACAAATTCGATGAATATAAAAAACAAAAAAGAAACAAAGAATGTTGTACATGAATTTCGTTAATGCTGAAAAAGAAATGCTTCCATTTAACACTCTACTGTGCGTATTTTTTTATAGTAAAATATTGATATAATATAATATATATATATAAAAAAGAAAAACAATTTTTTAAGTTTATGGAAATTTTTAGTTTAAATAGTTATTAAATAAAGACGTTATAAAAATAAATCAAATGCGTTTTCTTTTTGTCATAGGTACTAAATCAAAAAAAATCATAGCATACTTTTAGCTGCTGCTCACTAAAAAGATGTTACCCAGCCGCTTGTTGCTGTTTCTGTTCGCCTGGTAATATCTGAGTTTTTGCGCATCCAAAAGTTTCTGAAAAATTAAACAATATTTTTATAAATTATTTTGCTGAAATTTTTAGGTTTGGTTTCCTGCATATCTGCTGTTGTTCTTTTTAAAGGCTGCGTGAGATAATGCGCAGCTGGCAACTGGTTTGTATGCTCGAAGCGAAAAAAAAACTGTAGCATACTTTTAGTTGCTGCTTCCAAAAAAAAATTTTGTCAGCCGCTTGCTGCTGATTCTGTTCGCCTGGTATTTCAGTTTTATCGGATTCAAAGTTTCTGAGCAATTGAGCAATATTTGTATAAATTTTATGCTGAAATTTTTAGGCCTTGCGTTTCGCCATATCAGCTGCTCTGTTCAAAGGCTGCCTGAGAAAATGCGCAGCTGGCAACTGGTTTGTATGCTCGAAGCGTAAAAAAACTGTAGCATACTTTTAGTTGCTGCTCCCAAAAAAAATTTTGTCAGCCGCTTGCTGCTGATTCTGTTCGCCTGGTATCTCAGCTCAAAAATTTACTGAGCGATTGAGCAAAATTTTTTAAAAATTTTTAGGTTTTGCATTTCTTCGTATCAGCTGAACTTTTTAAATGCTGCGTGAGGTAACGCATCTGTTAACAGATTGCCAAGCTCCAAGTTTAAATATGGATCTGGCCAACGATTTGCATGATCCAAGACAGATCGCAGTGCAGTTTTGCCAGCTCTTATGCCAAGAACTCCATATATTGCTAAGGAGCGTGTTCCTTTTGGCTTTAATATTTTATATAAATAAAAAATGCTTTTTATTTTGGATTTTTGTCTAACTTTGGTTATATTTTTATTTAACTTAACTTGTTCTGTTTCATCCATTGCAGCTGCAACAGTTGCGTTCTGCACATTGTTTTTGTTTTTGTTTAATTTTAGATTGAGAAATTATTTATAATATGTTTTTGTTTGTGTATATATAATATGTATATGTAATTATATTAAACATGTAGTATATAATTTATGTAGCATACAAAAAAAAGCGCACAAAAAAAAAAAACAAAAATTATCCTTAAGACAAAACGACGACGACGACGAAGATGACGACATAAACGCCATCCATATATAGTATATATATGTAAAACTGAATGCATTTGCTTTTGTGTTGGTTGGTGTGTGTGTGTGTGGGGGGGTGTAGCCGTTGCGTAACTGCTCCTGTTCCTGTAACTAGTACTAGTGCCTGCTGCTCTGAGGTCTACCCCGTGCTCCCACACAAGCGCACGGAGCTTTACATTCCGGCCACGAGTATGTGGCTCACTGTGGCTTCTGGTTCTTTGGTGCTTGCTGCTGCTGCTGCTGTTGCGTCTCGTAGCGTTGACGCAGCGCCGTAAGTGCACTCAACAGCCGGCTGTTGGCGGCATCGAGCGCCGCTATCTGCTGGCCCTGCTCCTCAATGACGCGCTGCTTGTGCGACAAGGCCAGCGACATCTTAAGCTGCTCCCGGCGCAGATCCTCCTCCATGGTGATAAGCCTGTGCACAAAGAAATAAATTAGTTTAAGCCAATATGACGCTTTGTTTATGCCAGCGCTTACCTATCGATAACACTGCGCATTGTGGACTCCGATTGCATGCTTAGATTGTTGGAGCCATGGCTGCCACCACTGCCGCCGGCACGTTGCAAGCCAAACAGCTCATCGCTGGAATCGCGCAGCTCCGCCTCGTCGCGATCGAGCGTATGCCGCAGCGTGTCCAGCGTCTCCTGCAGCAGCTGTATCTCGCCATTTTGGTCATAGCTTTTGCTTAGTGCCAACTCCGGATGCACATTGCCCACACCAACAGCGCCGCCAGCGCTGTGATTACTGGCACGCAGCTGACGACGCCGCTTGCCCTCCTGCAGCTGTGCGCAGTGACCTGTGGAAAATAAATATGTTACATTATTCTCGTAAACCACTTGCTATCCCTTTCTACACTTACCCTCCGTATCCGTGCTGCTGTCTGAGAGCGTTCGTGCCGAGTCCAGGCTCAGGCGTCGCTGATAGCGACCCGTATTATTATTGCCAGTACTCGGCTCATTATGTACGCCCACGCTGCTGCTGCTACCCGCAGCGCTGCCTGCATATTGCTTGTGTTCCTGTAAGCCGCCTGCGCCGCTGCCCAGCGCATTGGGCGTGGACATGGCATAGCTGTTGCTATAGTTGCCACCGCCGCCACCCACAACAGCGCCCACACTGCCATAGACATCCTCACGCTTAAGTGGCGCATTACTGCGTCCATACTGTGCTGGCCCAGCAGGCATACATTTGGTATTCTTGCTGGATGTGGACGAATTGCTGCCGCCGCTAAGCGAACGATGTGCCTCCAAATGACCATCGGAGGGCGAACGCATGGGCTTGTTGCCCGTAGCAGCTGCACCAGCTGCAGCCGCATAGCTATAATAATTATCAGCCGAAAGCTGCTCATCCGAGGAGGACGGTGTCAGTGTGGCGGTATCCAAGTTGCCGCCGCCATTTAAAAATGCGGCACGTGCGGCTACAATGCCCACGCCCAGCGGCTTGACGCGACCGCCATAGGCTTGTTGCTGTTGCTGTACATTGGTTAGCTGCATTTGATGATTCTGTTGGCCACGTGTGGGCGGCACCTGCTGCTGCTGTTGCTGCTGCAGCTGATATGAGGGATTTTTAAAGGCCAGCGGTGCGCCTAGACCGGCTGCTGCCGCTTTTTGTGCAGCGGCCAGCTGACTTTCCACTGGACTGGAGGATTGCGAGGGCGATGGATTGGTCGAAATACTTTGGTAACCTGAGCTGCAGTGACTGCTCTTGGCCGACAGCTGCTCCTTGCCAAGCTTGCCAGCGCCACCGCCGCCGCCGGCATTGTTGGCTTGCAGATGCGACTGGGCGTGTGTATGCGCATGCGCATGACCATGTGGCATGATGTGAGCATGCTCGCCCACATCATGCTCTTCGGCATACTTGAACAGATCATCCAGATCCTCCAAATTCATGGGCATATTCGAGTTGGGATTGAGGTGCGCTGGCGCACGCTGATACTGCTGTTGTTGCTGCTGCTGCTGCTGTTGCTTGGAGTGATCGGGTATGCCCAGATTAAGTTTGTGTGAAGCATCATAGCTTAAGCTGGCATTGGAGTTATGCAGCTGACGTCCACGTGGTGCAACATTCGAGGACATGCCGGCGCCCGCCTTAAGCATGGGCGTTGGTGACTTGCGCACAAAAGCGCTGCTTGTGTCCAAGCCGGAGATTTGTATAAACTCTCCGTTCATGTCATCATAGCTGTTGCTATTGTTGTTGTTGTTATTGTTGCCCCCGCCGGCATTGCTATTGTTGCGTGGCAGCGTGCGGGAGCGGGCACAAGCGCCATCATCATAGTTGTTGCCATTGGCAACATTGCTGGAATTGTTAACCACATACTGATAGGTCTGACCCAGGCGATCCATAGTGCTGGCAGCACTCGTTTGCGGCGCTGGTGGGCAGTGCACATGTCCAGGCGGTGCTGGATGCAGCAGCAAATTGTTGCTGCTGCCATTTAACGAGCTGGATGCCATGGAGCTTTGGGATTGCGCATGCTGCAGCACGGGCGAGCTCATGTACTGACCCATCGGACCAGCAATGGAGCTCTGCGAGTTGGAGTGCAGCTGCAGCGGATGTGTATGTTGCAACTGTTGTTGTTGTTGCTGCTGCTGTTGTTGCTGCTGCTGCTGTTGTTGTTGTTGCTGCAACAAACCATTTACAGTGGGATCATTATAGCGAAAGATATTCTTCTCCAACGCATTGGGCGTCAGCACACCACGCATAATGCCACGCTCGGCTGGCACCGGCTTGGTGACCACTGCATGTTGTGGTTGTGCCAGCTGCGCCTGCTGCTGCAGCAAAGCGCCAGCTGGTCCACTTTTATTAACATCCGGATTGCGATTTTCCTGATTCTCGCTGGCTATGGACAGTGAGGACAGCACCGTGGGCAAATAGCCGCCATTGCTATTGATATGCTCCTTGGCCTTGCTGATCTCATCGAGTATATGCTGCAGCGGATCAAGCTCATGTTGACGCGCCTCTGGCAGCTTGCCAATGCTTTCGCTCAGCAGACTATGCAATATGGACAACTGCTTGCCCTGATCTATATAGCCGGCCCAATCCAATATAGAATCTGGTGTGGCATGCTCCGGACGCGTTGATATAATCTCCAAAAACTGCTGCATGCGTAGCGCCTCCTGCTCCAGAAAGTCATTCAAAAACTCCATGAAATTCTCCTTGCCCTGGAAGCGTGTAAAGTTGGCCAGGGTTTGCAGCGTCTTGGCCACTAGCGTCAGATTGCGTGTAGCACGCGAGTTGGGCAGCTCGCTGGTTATATTAAACAGCGACGGCGACAATATAGCCGGGCATAGGAAGCGCAAAAAGATCGAGGCAGAGATCAAATTGTCGGCCATATCCTGGCGTCCCAGCTGCTGCAGACGCTCCCGAAAGGTGGCAAAACAGGCGCGCAGCTGCGGCGGAAAGTGTTTGTGGCTCTCGTAGATGCACTGCCAGGCGCTGCGCACGGCAGCACGCAGCGCAGCCTGCTGACGCTGCAGCGAGCCAGCCGAGGAACCACTGGTCTTGGTGGGATCCACCTCGCAATCGCGATCCGACTGTATAAGCTCGTTAATGGGCGCCGAGAGCGTATCCTGCAAATACTGCTCACCGGTTAGCTTCAAAAAGGCCTCCATGCTTTTGGTGGCCAGCGAATTGCCGCGAAAGGTTAAACGTTGATCGCCCACACGCAGCAGATCCAGAGCCACAACATCGGTTAGAAAAGCGCCAGCCAAACCCTGTGCATGCATAAGCAAGACCAAGGCTTGACCAATATCCTCCTTGGCCTTGACGCCTATGACCGGTTCGAGTATCTCGCAAACGCGTTTGTAGTTCTCCTTGAGATAGGCCAAAAAGTTGGCATATGTATTAATGGGCAAAATGTCGGTGCTCTGAAAGCGGCACTTGATGCGCAGTGTGGGCACCAGCTCCTTGTCCTTGCCGCTGCCACGGCCCAAGCTATCGCCAGCCTTTTCACTCAAAATGGGATACCAATCCTCGCATATCACGCGTGAGGTAACATCATGCACTGGTATCTTGACGGAGCCCACAAACTGGTACTTATCGCGTTTCTTCTTTTTGTCCACCTCGCGAAAGACATTGACCGTAATAACATTAATTTCCGGTATATCCGGAAAGTCAAAGTATTCGCCCCAGAAAAGTAAATCCGTTTGCAGCTTGACGCTGGTGCGACCATATAGCGTCTTGTCCAGCTGCAGTTCGCAAAAGTATTTCTTTTTGGGTGGCAGGTTCTTGGCCTCATAGACCCACAGCTTCAAGGAGTTGTCCGTGCGACGTGTATGCTCCGCATTGGGCGCTATGGACTTGCGCAGCGAATAGATCCACAGATCACGCTCCTGCCGTGAACCGCAGGAGTAATAAAGCTCGCCACGTGGTCCGCCGCGCACCTGAAAACAGTGACGACGTCCCAGCACCGATTGATGCACTGGTGCCACGCCCACGGCGCCGGTACAGGAGAGATCTGTGTAGGCACAATAACAATATGTGAGTAAAATATATCACTTAGAGCTTTAGTTAAACCTACCGATTGTGGACATGACGGCATGACTGGACAGCAAGCTCTCATGTGAGCGGGAACCGCGCAAACCGCCCGAGCCTCTTTTGGTGCGCTCCAATTTGGTTACCGATTTTGTACGCTTGAGGGGATTGGATCTGCAAAGTACATAAAAGTTAGATGATGATAGTTTAGATCAGGACAAACTATGCCGCCTACCTTTTGGAAAAAAAGTTTGTGAACCGCGATGTGGCATTATGCTCCGGCTGATGCTGTTTACTGCCCAGTATGGGCGTTGTGGGTGCTGAACCACGTCTGCATGCCTTCTCATATGAAGTATCTAAAAGTACAGTGGAGAAAAAAATCCAAAATTAATATAAAATTTTTAGGTGCATCATATTTTATAGATAATATAAATTTATTGTTTTTTACGATTATGTTCAAATTTTTTGACACTTGAGAAATATTTCGTGTGACTAAATCTTGAATTACCAGGTTGAGATCATCTTTAAAGCCGGTTCGTTTCAGTTTTTATTTTTTTTAGGTTTTATTAAACGCAAGTAATTAAATATTTAAAAAAAAAACCTTGAGTGGGTTGCAGTTCTTAGGTTACGTTCATTTTTAAAGCGCTATAAAATGTTTTGTTTTTTCTTTTTAGAAATTTTGAGATTTTTAAGAGAAAATAAACGTCAATATATTCGACGTTTTAAAAGGGTCAAGACAGAGATTTTTTAAATGGGTTCCGGATGCTAAAATCGCAGAAGCCATGATCAATCAAAAGGTGACGCATTCGTTTTTTGTGTCTTTGGTTTACGGCCTCAATATTTGTATGGTAGCTATATAAAATAATGCATTAATTTTGATGCAAAATGTCAAAATATGACTAACATAAAACCACAGAAGCCGTGATCCAAGAATCAAAAGGTGACGCAATGTGCAGATTCATTTTTCGCATCTCTAGTTCACAGGCTTAATTTTTGTATGGTAGCTATATAAAATAATGGTTTAATTTTGATGAAACTTTACACAAATTTGTTTTATTTTTTAAAATAAAATTAATGTTTTATATATTTTATTTCAGTCTTAACATTTGTGTAAAGTTTAATCAAAATGGGTTCACTATTTCATATAGCTGTCATACAAAAATTGAACCAGTTTATAAATTCTTTGCATCCAAGAATCAACTCTTTGGCTTTATACTGAATGCCTTTTCCCGCTGCTTCAAGTCATGTTATAAAGTTTGTCTATTAATTAATAATCGATTCTAAGGCTTCTGTTTACTTGTTCACTATCTTAATGACCAACGTCGTGAGCCGATATCAATTACCAAAGCACGAACTACCTCTACTAAGCACGAACTACTTCTTAATAAAGAGGTGCCATCTACCTATGCTAATGATTTTTTAATAGCTTTTATTCTTTGAACAATAAGGTAATATAAAATCAGGTACAAAATTCCAATAATAAAATATTGAAGCTCTTTACAACAAAATATGGGGCAGTAATGAACAAAATAATAATAATAATAAAAGATTCCGCCTGAACGTCTGTTGTTGATCTATAAATTAGAATTCATTTCGGTTTAAAAATTGTATAAAAAAATGAATATTAAAAACACAATTTTAGAGTGGACCCAAAAATTTGTTTTGTTTTGAAATTCGTCCAAAGCTTCCAGGGGGTGATAGTTTCTTATTTCAAACCGGTCTTGTTTTGTTTGCGGAACCAGACACCATAAAATTAGGTAGACCTTTTGTTTATTTATTGTCTCATATAGAAGTAGACATCTCTCGAATAAAAAAACTAACACTCTACTTTTGCATACGGATGAACCACGAACTGTACGAACTCTACGATGACATATGTAGATGTTGTCCAGCGCATCACAATACAACGTCTGCGCTGGCTCGGGCATGTCGTACATATGGATAACGATGCTCCAGCGAAAAGGATATTCGATGCGAAAGCCGACGAAAGGAAGACGAAGGGGATGACCACAACTCCGGTGGAAAGATCAAGTAGAGGAGAACCTATCCTCCCTTGGTACTTCTAATTGGAGAAGGCGCGCGCAAAGTAGAGGTGCCTGGCGAGAGCTGTTGAGGTCGGTCGTAACCCGAGAACGGGTTGTCATGGCCACACAATAATAATAATAATATAGAAGCAGAATTTTGACCAGTGGTTGGTAACATTTTTTTTTGGGCGCGTATTAATGAGAAGTTTTTGTTGGATCTTTTTGTATTAAAACAGCTTTTGAGGAAGTAATAAGATCTATTTATTGTTATGAAGCATTAGGGCGTTAGGCTGTTAGCCTTCACCGAGCCACCCTTATTTAATTCTGAAAATGTGAACTTCGTTCATCTGAGTGAGAACGCTTGCCTGACATTCCTAAGCGGAGTCAGCAACGGTTCATTGGTTCAATTTACTTTGAAATAATATTCACCTTTTTGCAAATTACGCTGAAATTTCAAGGGTTGCAACCCTGGCTCATTTCAGTTTGGTTTCAGTGAGCGAAACATTCATTTCCTAGAATTAGACCCCAAACTCTTAAGAGTTTAATAAAAATTGCTTGGGCTCGAAATTCCCATCAGTTGAGATCATAGATACTCTCGGAATGAGAACTTTTACTAGAGTTAGGTCACAAACTCATAAAATTTGATTCAAAATAAAATTCGTTAAGACTCGAATTGAGTTGAGATCATAGAAGCTCTCGGAAAAAGAACTTCTTCATTTTTGAACTGTGCCTCGAAAAAAGTCGGCAGAATCACATGTCCTATGAATTTTGTTGGATAGTGTTGGTTGGCTTAGATCTCGAAATATAATCTTTACTTCAGTTGGTTGCTTATCTTCGACCAATGCATTGAACCATAAAACTTTGACGAAAACACAAAATCCACCTTGCTTGAAATCAATCAAATGGATCACTCGATGAGCCAAGGATCATGGGTTGCGGAAGCGGAATTTTAGATACACTACAAACTGTTGGCAACTCTGGTTGAATCTTAATTATTTGCGAACTGCAGTCTACTCTTGGATACAGTAAGCAATGGTATAGATAACTTTTCAAGAATCACTCGATGTGACACGAATGATGGGTTGGGACTTAGCGTCTCAATTCACTTAGGCCAAGAACAGGCCCTTTGTGATACCTATAATGGGAGTAAGTGATAATGATGTAGAATAGGCAAAAAAAATTAGGGAAATAGAAAAAGTGGAAAGTGCAGGACCATGCTTAACGTGGGATTTTAACCCAAAACGTTTGGGATGATAGTCTAGTGCACTATCGTTATGCTTTTGAGGCCGCTGATACTCTATAAAGATAGATATCAAACTGTTGCAGCGCCTGACAACTCTGTTCGAATCCTAAGCGCACCCTGTCAGACATACTGCTTCATACAAAGACTACTGCAAAGAAGCAATTGTTCAACGTGCTTTATCTTTATTTTTTCCGATAGTCCATGCAGCTCCTTGGTGCCTATGATATAGGAAAATCTCCCAGTTCAACAAGAATTCCCTTCGAATACTACAAATTCAAGATTCTGTGACAATAAGCAGGAATTTACCCAACACATACTTAAGGAATATGACGCTCCTGCAAAAAGAAGGGAATCTCTATTTGGCGGTCAAAGAAACGTGATGCATGATATTACCATACTAGAACCATCTGGTGTACTTAAGGAGTGTGATGCTCTAGCAAGAAGAAGGGCATCCCTATTCGGCGGTCATAGAAATGTGTTATTACCAGAGATCATACTAGATAATTATTTTTATCTTTAGACTTGGACTAGAGAGAGCTCGATAGATCGTAAAGGTTTCGCAGCGCCGTTTGCCCTACACAATTTTTTTATGAATCTTTATCTTTATAGCTCTTAGTCAAAAACACAAAGGCAGCTATTTTCCGGAACTATCAGAAATGGGCTGAATTGGAAGCGCAGACAGAAGGCAAGTTCAAAATCTTCTATCAGGAATCCTAAACATAACATTATTAAAGGGTAAAATGTGAGCTTCATTGAGATATAGGTTGATTCATCAGTTGATTTGGTTATTAAACACTCTTAGTTCGCATGATACCCGTCCAAAGTGGACATTCTTCGACAAATGCTAAGTTCCAGACTGCTCAATTTTATTCTTGGATCCTTCTGTGAAAAAAAAAAAACAGTGGAGTCGACGAATCGCCGGGAACGTCGACGCGCCATCGTTCGTAAGAATTTCATCTGGCTAGGAGCGAAAACCCTCCTCTCTGACTACAATCTTAAGTGGTTCAAAGTCATGATAACTCACGAGAAGAATACCGTGAAAATCCTGAAAAATTCGGTGCCAAATGCCGGGATATTGTAGTCTCCGCAGCTATTTAAATAAAATTGGCATAGCGGATAGTGGACTTTGTCGCATGGAGGAACATAAAAAGTAGAAGTACATAAAAATGTTACCAGTAAAAGAAACCAGCTCCTGGGCATGTACGTTTCTCTACCGGAGATCGTTGTTACCCTAAGTCCAAACAAGAAATACATGCAGGCTAGAGGACTTTTGGGAGAGCTCTGAGCCATGAAGGGAAAAAAAGAAACGAGCTTCTGGGCATGTACGTTCTCCTACCGGAGATTGTTGTTATCCTAAGTCCAAACAAGGTACTGGAGTACATGCAGGCTAGAGGACTTTTGGTAAAGCTCTCAGCCATGAAGGGAGTACAAAAGATCCAATTGGGTCGCAGTACATTTTACACCTAGTACTTAATATTAAAACCGTACACATGTATATAAATTTGATCAACTAAAATTCAATAAACAAAAAACCACAGACGTCCCACCCTATACACCCTATTCAAAATGGCAGTAATAATTTAATTATGAAATAAATTGATTGCAAGTTCAAAAAAAAAAACTTACATCATATATATACGCAAAAGCTAATCCAATAATTATGTATTTCATTAGGGAACATTTTTGGTGCTGGTTCGGCACACTCATGCAGAGCTTTAAAAGTGGCTCATCAGATGATGATGACAACGATGACGATGATGATGTCGTGTGCGTGGGCGTTCTTTTAGCTACAACAAATTACAAAAGTCGCCATTTTGAGTAAATGGGGCTGTTTTGACTTGGTTTGGTTGCGCCCCTTTTTAGGCATAAAGCCGACGCGACGCAACGCTCGAGTCTAAGATTTAGATGCAGATACAAGATACAGATACAAGATACTCTGAATACTCATCATCAGTCAACAAGTTTGCGTTTTTGCTCGTTTTTCGTAACTTTTATAGAGATGAGCAAACATGACACAATTTCTTTGGCTTTTTTGATGGCAAATCGAGCAGAGCGGACCGAACAAAAGCTGAGCGTGTCAAAGGACAGGGATGGGATGGGATGGAATTGTGTGTGGCAGGGCTGCCAAATGAATTAAGGCGGAAGCGTAGCTCATAAAAAATGAAAAAAAAATTTATATAAAAAGCCTTTTTTTCTTCTGATGCGAGTTTTGCATGCAATGCTTTGGGCAAATGTTTGCGTTCCTTGATGAGTCAGTTGAGGCACAACAAAAACAAAACAGAAAGCAGTTCCAAGCACTTTGGATACAATTTGCTGGCTGCCAGGTAGGTGGGCCCGGCCCAGGCAACTTGATTGCCTTTGACAAGGTCGGTTGGTCGTCAGCTAAAGATAGAGATACCTTAGATGCAATGCCTGCCTATGCGGGCGGCAAGTGTTGGCCATAAATGAAGACAAGATCGGAGAGTGGCAACGGAGAGCAGAGTGGAGTGAGAGACGACAGCAGCAGCGGCAGCAAACCAAAAACCAGTTAAATTGCCAGTTCTCATTGTAACCAGTACTATGCTGTTCACATAGCTATCTACCACATATAAAACTAGTATATACATTTATATATATATATATATTTATATCTAGGTACTTCTTCTGGCAGTTGTTCTTGAGAGTTTGCCCAAATGCCAGAGCAGGAAGAAGCGACTCTCAACGTCTGTTGTTGTTGTTGTTGTTTCGGCTGTTCCCTTTTTGGTAATGAGGCACATGATGAATCATGCTACCTGCTGCTGCTGCTCCGCTGCCGCCACCGCTGCTGCTGCGGATCACCTGCCGTTTCTTGCCAGCTGCTGTTGCTGCCACTCAATTGTCTCCTTTTTGTATTTTCGGGCTGGCATCAGGAATGTCAGCGGGTTATACTCTGTACAACAAACAACAACAAGAAACCGGTTCCAAGTCACAAGACAAACTTGCAAACCCAAACCCAAAACCCGTACCCGAATCCAATCAATAAATCTTTAAGTAATTCAATTGAGAATGGGAATGTGCCAAAAAAAAAACCAAAAAGAAAAAATAATAATAATAAATAATATACGAAAAGATACTACAAAAAGGTAAAAAAAAAGAAGAGATTTGAACTTTTACTTCCAGAGCTCTAATGAAATGTTTTCTTTTTTTATAAATAAAACATTTCAAGATCTATTCCGAGCTGTTTTCTGTTTAAGTTTACCCAATCATTGCAATCAGTCGAAAATACAAAGCTCTGCATATTTGTTTAAAAAACTGCAGCGAGTTGTTGTTATAATTTTGTACACTGCACAGTGGGGCCATATTTTTATATTTTCGACAAAATTCGGACGGCTCCATAATAGATGCAGTCTTGAAAAATTCAATGCTATAATACTTTTGGTTCAAATTTTTTTTAAATATAGTGAATACAATATGCACTTCACAGTGGTTCAAGATTTTTATATTATGCTATAATTCTGACATCTTCATAAAGATATTTTGTCGCAAGCCGAATTTTTTCTCACAGTCTTTAAAAATTTAAATTTATATGTGGTTCAGATTTTTTTAAACATATCGGGACATCATGAGAAATTTTATATCATACACAGCACAGTGGTGCATATTATTATATTTTAGCCAAAATTCTGGCTGCTCCATCATATTTCCATAGTTTCGAAAGATTCAATGCTATAATATTTTTGGTTCCGATTTTTTATAAATATAGAGAATATGCACCGCACAGTGGGTAAAGATATTTATATTAGATCTACATTTTTAAAATATTAAAATTTCGAATTTTCGCGATAACTGCCTTTGACAGCTCCGTTCAAAATAATTTAACTTGCGAATGTGACTGGAAATTCGATCGAGATGTCCTGTATGTAGGACAGTTGGAATATCTGGGTTAAATATGCCTCTGAAATTTACACTTTTACTTTTTGCATACGTATTTTCGATTATCGATTTTTTTTTGTTTTGTTGGTACACTCTTCCCGAACATCTGTACCAAATTTCAAGTGAATGGCATTTTTTGTTTGGTTGTGAGAGGCGTAAAGGTTATAAGTGTTTTGCGTGCTTGGCGATTTTTTTTTCGGTCTTGGCTCTTCTGGGCGCTTCCATTGGGACGATATAAAAAAAATAGTTGAACGGAACCGTCACTTGGAACATGAGAACGCAATTTGAAATATCAACTTGAACGTAATCGT
The DNA here is from genome assembly GCA_037043745.1 of Chymomyza amoena. NCBI lineage: Eukaryota > Metazoa > Arthropoda > Insecta > Diptera > Drosophilidae > Chymomyza > Chymomyza amoena. Next base: position 23,683 of record JBAMAX010003609.1, on the reverse strand, counting down.
CACTTGGAGCAGGAGAACGCAATTTGAAATATCGACTTGAACGGAATCGTCACTTGGAACAGGAGAACGCAATTTGATATATCAACTTGAACGGAACCGTCACTTGGAACAGGAGAACGCAATTTGAAATATCAACTTGAACGGAATCGTCACTTGGAACAGGAGAACGCAATTTGAAATATCAACTTAAACGGAACCGTCACTTGGAACAGGAGAACGCAATTTGAAATATCGACTTGAACGTAATCTTCACTTGGAGCAGGAGAACGCAATTTGAAATATCAACTTGAACGGAATCGTCACTTGGAGCAGGAGAACGCAATTTGAAATATCAACTTGAACGGAATCGTCACTTGGAACAGGAGAACGCAATTTGAAATATCAACTTAAACGGAATCGTCACTTGGAGCAGGAGAACGCAATTTGAAATATCAACTTGAACGGAATCGTCACTTGGAACAGGAGAACGCAATTTGAAATATCAACTTGAACGGAATCGTCACTTGGAACAGGAGAACGCAATTCGAAATATCGACTTGAACGTAATCGTCACTTGGAACAGGAGAACGCAATTTGAAATATCAACTTGAACGGAATCGTCACTTGGAACAGGAGAACGCAATTTGAAATATCAACTTGAACGGAATCGTCACTTGGAACAGGAGAACGCAATTTGAAATATCAACTTGAACGGAATCGTCACTTGGAACAGGAGAGCGCAATTTGAAATTTCAACTTGAACGGAATCGTCACTTGGAACAGGAGAACGCAATTTGAAATATCAACTTGAACGTAATCGTCACTTGGAACAGGAGAACGCAATTTGAAATATCAACTTGAACGGAATCGTCACTTGGAACAGGAGAACGCAATTTGAAATATCAACTTGAACGTAATCGTCACTTGGAACAGGAGAACGCAATTTGAAATATCAACTTGAACGGAATCGTCACTTGGAACAGGAGAACGCAATTTGAAATATCAACTTGAACGTAATCTTCACTTGGAACAGGAGAACGCAATTTGAAATATCAACTTGAACGTAATCGTCACTTGGAACAGGAGAACGCAATTTGAAATATCAACTTGAACGGAATCGTCACTTGGAACAGGAGAACGCAATTTGAAATATCAACTTAAACGGAATCGTCACTTGGAGCAGGAGAACGCAATTTGAAATATCAACTTGAACGGAATCGTCACTTGGAACAGGAGAACGCAATTTGATATATCAACTTGAACGGAACCGTCACTTGGAACAGGAGAACGCAATTTGAAATATCAACTTGAACGGAATCGTCACTTGGAACAGGAGAACGCAATTCGAAATATCGACTTGAACGGAACCGTCACTTGGAACAGGAGAATGCAATTTGAAATATCAACTTGAACGTAATCGTCACTTGGAACAGGAGAACGCAATTTGAAATATCAACTTGAACGGAATCGTCACTTGGAACAGGAGAACGCAATTTGAAATATCAACTTGAACGGAATCGTCACTTGGAGCAGGAGAACGCAATTTGAAATATCAACTTGAACGGAACCGTCACTTGGAACAGGAGAATGCAATTTGAAATATCAACTTGAACGTAATCGTCACTTGGAACAGGAGAACGCAATTTGAAATATCAACTTGAACGGAATCGTCACTTGGAACAGGAGAACGCAATTTGAAATATCGACTTGAACAGCAAGGTTTGGCCATTTTGCAGCTGCAGACTTGTTTTGAGGAAGTGACTACTTACAATGAAAAGTTAATAAAGCAATTGCTAGAAAAGACTGACAATATCGCATCTGGCAAAACTTTTAAAAGAATATCTACTTGCCAACGTCAAGCAAAATTGGAAAAATAAAGTATAAATATAAGTAAAAGTTAAATTTTTAAGCGTTTTGACACTCCATATATATATAGTTATGATATAAGACAATTATTTGAAAACATACAATTATCAAGCTGTCTACTTCACCTTAGTTATGCTTAAACTAGTTGTGAATTATAAGCACATGTTATGCAAAAAATCCCAAAAATCCCTTCAACAGCACAAATATTAAAAACTTAGCTACCTGCATGCTTGCCTTGTCTCTTTCGGATCTATATATATAAATGGGCAGCACTGTTTGCCGCTTACTGTGCTTTAGTAGTCTAAAAATCTTGCCAAGTGGCCCGAATTAGTGTAGAATATTGAGATTTTTGCGACCCTCTTAAAAAACTTTTTTGTTTAATTTTTAAAAATTTTTTTTGCTTTCTTAATAGTAGATATATGATAATTTTTAATTAATCAAACAATATTTGAACTTAAATTTCAAATCTGGCTTGGAATATTTTAATCATTTTTCTTAAGTCTTCAATTGCTTTATTTCGAAAGAATTGAAAACTTTTTGATCCCAATTTCTATTTTGCTTGATTTTTGGAAACTATTTTTACTTAAACTTCACAGATTTGAGCAAAAAAAAAGAGTTTTTTTTTAGCCCAGAAATTCTATATTCTATTCTATGTTCAACCTAGTCCACAGTATATATTATATTTTGCTAACAATTCTGGCATCTTCATAAAAATATTTGTCGGAAAGATGAAAATTCAGATTTTTTTTTTTAAATATATCGGAACATTATTAGAAATGTTACATCTATACCTGTGCAGTGGGGCCATATTTTCATATTTTAGCCAAAATTCTGGCAGCTTCATAAAAATATTTTTCGACAATAATCTTCAAAGATTAAATGCTTTCTTATTTTTGCTTAAGATTTTTTTAAAATAGATCAAATATGCACTTCACAGCGGTTAGAGATTTTTATATTTTGACCATAATTATGGCATCTTCATACATTTTTTCCCCCAAGACGATTTTTTTTTTCATATATTTTTTTCAAATTGAAATTTATATTTGGTTGAGATCATTAAATTTTGCACAAAACTCTGGCATCTCCATTAAAATATTTTTCGGCTAGATTAATAGTCTTAAAAGATTATTTTTTTGTTTAATCTATACATTAAAGGTTTACTTATTAAATTAAAAAATTTCCGTTGAACTGTGGCTAGTTTTAAATATTCTTGTTTTCGGGACCGTCAATTACTTTCGGATCGTCTTTTTAGGCGGTAACATTATCGATATCGTTGGCTTAAATATTCTCTCTACTGCACAGTGGGCCCAGATATTTTATTTTGCCCTAAATTCTGCCATCTACATAAAAATATTTTTCGACAATAGTCTTGAAAAATTAAATGCCTCAATACTGAGCGTTCCCAGTTTGAAATTTGGTAAAATTTAAAAATTTCCGTCAAATACAAGGACACCTTACTGCACAGTTTTATTATATATGTTTACACTGCACAGTGGGACCAGATTATCTCAAAATGTTAGCATCTACGTTAAAATATTAAAACGCACAGACTTCCAAAATTGCATTTGGTTTATGGTATGTATTTTTTTTTAAATTTAGAGAATTCTTGTTTGATTTATCTATACACTATATAGTGGGCAGGGATTATCATATATTGGCTAAAATTCTGGCAGCTCTATAATATTGTTTTTAATCAAGCTACATTTTTTTTAACAATTAATCTTAAGAAACAATTCTTGCTATATGCCGCTACAGAAATTATAGAAAATTCTGAATTAAAAAAAAATTGGTCAGTGAGATATAGAATATACCCAAAATATTAAAGGATTTTCGAAACAAGCGTATAAAAGCCAATTTAATCAGTAATATATTTTCTAAAGGTACCACGTTGCCTTTAGAGATCGGATTAAAACTATCAAAGATCCAGTCGACAATGTATAAAATTCAGATGCGATGTGTTTATAGAAACAAATAATTCCTACGAAACAGTCCTTTCCACATATAATATAAATTATTTTATACTCTAGGTATATTTGATTTGTGCCAGTCGAAAACGTATGAAAGATACTTCAGAGTGACCTTAAGTATGATAAAAGTGACTAGAGCACTCGTTATAGATATGTCTATCTGTACGTACGTATGAACGCCTAGATCTCAGAGATAATAAGAGCTACAGTAACAAAACTATAGAATTGCATGTCTCACGTCACGAAAAATTCGTTTATTTTTTATATTTTCGATAACGTTATCTTATATATATACCAAAATGCACTTATTTTGACCATATCGCATCCCAATTCAGCGATTTTTCGAGTTTCCAAGTTTCTGTAACAAATTCTATTTACCTCTATCATATAGCTTTAAACGGACAGATCCGTTTACAAAAAAGCGCACTATTTGTTTTTAAATGTACCTATTATAATCAAATTTGGCATTTGGAATTTTGTAGACTTTCCAAGCGCTTTATAAAATATAGTCAAAATCGGCTTACTTTATAAATATAAATATATATATTATATAACTTCCATAAAATCAAGAAATAAATCAAAAGTTTCAAGGCGTATCGTAAATAGATTTTGCACTTAGAGTTTCCCAGCATTGTACCAAACCAAAGAATATAGAACTAGTTCTATATAGAATATTGTTTTTTTTTAGTTATGTATAGAGCTAGTTCTATATTCTTTGACCAAACTTCGTACAAATCGATTTACTATATTATATAGAGCCCAAAATAAAAAAACGTTTCTTATTGAAGATATCTTCAACAAATTTTGCCTATCTACCCTGCTGAATATCGAGATCAAATAAATTATTTATTTGTTTACCTCATCGACTGCTTAAATTTAAACAATTTCATATTTGCTTCTACAGATCTAAGCTAAACCCATCCAAAATTTAATCAACAAAAACATAAAATAACATAAATAATTATCTTTTACAGAAATCTGCAAATATTCAACAATTTTTGCTTCATATATCTCATATTTAATTATAACTTTGACATAGAAATCAACAAAAAAAAGATATATGGTTTGGCAACTGTTAGAAACTGATCTTATCTTCCGCACATTAATTGAATCGGTTTTTTCAAAAACCTCATAAGTCCATAAATTTAAATTTTTCAGGAATCAATAAAAACTGTTTCATACACAAACAAATGAGTATTAACGGACTTTTTTATGCTTAATTTAGTATTTGAGTGATATAAAATTTAAATTGTGAATAACCTTAACAGTTTATTAATGAAAATAATGAAAAAATCCCTAAAAACTATTTTGGACTTATGTTGTTTTAGCAAGAAATAGGATTAGTGGTATAAATTTTAACCAAAACAACTGTTAAGGTTATTTAAATTAAAATTTTTTTATCTTTTAAATACTAAATTAAGCATAAAAAAGTCCGTTAAAACTCATTTGTTTGTGTATGAAACAGTTTTTATTAGTTCCTGAAAAATTTGAATTTATGGACTTATGAGGTTTTTGAAAAAACCGATTCAATTTTAAACATCAAACGTCATGTAAAAACCTCATAAGTCACTGGACTTATGTTGTTTTTGCAACGAACGTCTTTTTCACGGTATTTTTTGAAGAGGAAGGATTGTATTGACCTTTGTAATTTTAAGCCAGAATACGTATCTACCTTTAAGGAACCATTTTCAGCAAAAAAAGCATGTTGCAAAAAAATGTGACTTATGAGGTTTTTGAAAAAACCGATTCAATTCGAAATTTTAATTAAATAATAAATTCGATGAAATCACCAAAAATGCAATAAATTGTGATGACTATAAAAATTAAATTTAAGAAAAATAATTATAGAGCAGTGTGGCTTAATATGGGGTGTGGACCAATTAAATAATTAAGCCAAAGTAAATTACAAATATAGATATTATTTTAATGGGTTTTATACCAAGGTGGCAGACAAGGGGCAGGTATAAAGGCATGCAACTATCAACAGTTTTTTGATTAATATACTTTTTTAAAGGTAAAATTTTAGAAGTATATTATTTTATAAATTAAGAAAAAATTTTAGGAGAGGATTACACTCTATAGATTTGGTATCAAAGAGTTTTTTTGGATGTCTTTTGTGGTTGGAACAGAGCGATATATAGTTCTAAGACGATAGCGTAAAATGTTACGCAAAATAAGTAGATAATTATGGTTTTGCGAAAAAGAGAGCTTTAGAGAGGAATTCGAAATCGGCAAGAGATTTTTGTGATATCGAAATTTGGTTTAAAAAGCTTTTTGGAATATTTAGTATTTAGTTTTCATTATTTTACATACAAAATCAAAAATTAGTTGGGCAGAAAAGCAGAAATGTCGTAAAGAAGGCGCAATTTTGGAATACGAAATCGGAAAGAGCATTTTATGATCTCTAAATTTGACCAATACAGCTTTTTTGAACATTTGATATTTAGTATTAGCCGGGTATAAATGCAGTGTCTTAAAGAAAGCTGTATTATGGTTACGAAATCGGGAAGAGATTTTCGTAATATCGAAATTTTATTAATAAAGCTTTTTTGAACATTTAGTATTTAGTTTTCATTATTTTGCGTACAAAGAGAAAATCAACCTGGTAGAATTGCAGAAGTGTCTTAGAGAAGGCGCAATTTTGGAATACGAATTCGGAAAAAGATTTTCGTTATATCGAAATTTGATTAATAACATTTTTCGAATATTTGCATTATTTTACATACAAAATCAAAAATTAGTTGGGGAGAAATGCAGAAGTGTCTTAAAGAAGGCATAATTTTGGAATACGAAATCGGAAAGAGATTTTTATGATATCGAAATTGGTTCAATAGAGCTTTTAGAACATTTAGTATTTAGTTTTCATTATTTTACATATAAATTCAAAAATTAGTTGGGCAGAAATGCAGAAGTGCCTTAAAGAAGGCACAATGTCTAAATACGAAATCGGAAAGAGATTTTTGTGATATCGAAATTTGATCATTAAAGGTTTTTGCGAAAATTTGCTTTAATTAATCTGGCAAAAATTTCTTAGAGCTTTGATGGTGAGGATGCTTCTGCATTTTGCATCGTTGTTGGGCACATCTGCACTTCTAAATGAAACAGTTCATAATATATTTTGTTCGTTTTTTCCTCAGTGTAAGTAACATTGTATTTCCAGCGACTGTTTTCATAACGTCTAACAACCCCTGTCATAATAAGCCCCCTTAAACAAATTATTTTCACTTATTGTTTCTAATCGTGTTTATGAAATTAAAGAATCTTCATTATATCATCATTAACTAACATGGAAATTTCCAAATGGCAAACAACAAAAACAATTATGTATTACATCATAATAATACAAATTAATATAATGCTAAGTAGATACAGATACTATATACTGAAAACGATTTTCTCTATAGACTTGTTCTAGCTATAAATAATAATAAATAATAAGTATTTATGGGTATGCATTTAATCCCCACAGCCCATCAATCTTTTTGCAATTAAGTGATTTCTTCTCCTTGAGAAAATATTTCTTAGATAAACAAACCATAAATTCATAAATAGAACAAAATGTGTCCATGGCAGAGGCGTCAATATATATAGTATATAATATACAATGCTTATGTATAACTTATATTTTAGCTGATAAGCGCGGTTCCTAATGTACTTGTTTATGTTTTTGGTTTTTTGTTTTCCTAAAGAAATCTTTTAGCTATATCTTTGCCGTTCTTCGTTCTTCTATTTAGTATTTCTCAACGCCAACTCTCTGTAAACGATGAACAATTTGGTTTAATTTTATTTAATATGATATCATATTATTAATGATGTAGTAGTTCCAGTATTTGTAGACACCACACACACAGAGACCAAAATGTGTTTGGTGTTGCCAATTGCCAATTCTAATTAAGAGCTCAAGTCCAGATATGGCTAAGCCCAGCTACAGGGCCAACGACTTCTTTTACATTTTAGGGCAATGAATGATCTAAGACAACATTATGTTAATATATGCAATAAGAGGGCTGACATAAAAGAATACAAATTTTACATCAACATGGTAACCCTGGCGCTTTTAAACGCATCAAGCGATTCTTTAGGCTTCAAGAAATGTATGCGTATTTCAATATTTTATGCGACGAATAACGAATTAGCTTCACTTTAGAACTCATAGGAATAATTAGTTTGACACTCCTTAAAAAAATGCCCCTGTCTTTGAATTTGTTCCAAATGAATTAGCTTCACTTTAGGACTTATAGGAATTTTTCGTTCTCCATTTTGATGAACGAAGCCTAAATTCTTCTAAACTCTTTATGGCGCTTTGAGCAAATTTCTTCTTATACATAACTATTTTAAATAATTTTTAAGAACTTCTACGAAATTTGCCATTTTCATTCACTTTAGAACTTATAGGAAATAAAAAAAATGAAATTGAAAAAATACCTCAAACGACTTGGCTTCACTTTAGAACTTATAGGAATTTTTCGTTTTCCATTTTTATGCAATACATTCTCTTAAGCTCTTTATGAAAAGTAGCTCTTGGAGCAAATTTCTTCTTAAAACTATTTTAAATATTTTTTTATTTAGAACTACTACGAAAGTTTCCATTTTCACTCAAAGTTTTTTATTTGCACTTAGTTACGTCTTCACGAATTTGCATTCAGCAGTAGTCGTGATTTATCGTGATTATCGTATATAGTTTCATAGCATCTGCAGTTGTTAACCGATTTTAAAGATATTAGGCTCGAAATGTTCGCAAAAGATTTTTCTTTCTAAAAAAAAGTTCAAAAACTTTCTTGTTAATAAAAAGCAAACTAGAAATTTGTAATTTTGAAAAATGTTTTTTGCAACTTTGGTTTCTTAAAACATAATAAAATTTGATTCAACCTTTACAAATCGTATATCATTGTTAACATCACAAAATAAAATTGTATTCACTTATATCTTCTTAGCCGATTTTGAAGATCTTAGGCTCGAAATGTTCGTAATTAATAAAAAAAAATGATTTGCTTTTAGCGTCAATAATTTTGACTAAATCCTCACAAATCTTATTTCATCGCTTAGATCACTTTAATGCCATTCGATGGGTAGGTTAAACATTTTGTTCACGAGATATTCACGAATATCTTCTTTGGCGATTTTAAAGATCTTAAGCTCGCAATGTTCGTAGTTTTGAAAAAAATTGTTTGCTTACAATTTTAATAATTTGTATTCAATCTTTACAAATCGTTCACCGTTGAGCTCACATTAATACTAACCGATCGGCTGGTAAAGCATTTAGTTCACGAGATATTCACGAATAACTGAAAACAGTACCAAAAAAAAAAGTTTTTTGAAAAAATCTCGTGTTTTTCGACCCTAAAAATTACTTTCAAAAACACTTTTATATAAATGTTCGTTTTTCGTGAAAACTAATGTAATCATCGTATACTTTTGGTCGCATCACGATCAAACAACGGACAAGCCTTTAATTTGATGGTTTTGATATTTTACGAAATCGTTTTAAATACCGATATGAATGTCATGTCATTATCGGTTTCAAAAATATATCGCATATTCATTTTCTTCATGCTTTAAGCGCTTAAGAAATCTCTTGCCGGTTTGTATGTCAACGCATTATAGTGTTTAAGAATATATTAAATATTCGTTTTCCCCAGTTCCTTAAACAGCTTTAGTAAATAATTCGTTGGATAGATGTATCGAAATCACTGAGGGCCCAAAGAAGAGGACTATTCAACGGACAATCCGTCAAATCGATGTTTAAAGCGCTTAAGAAATCTCTTGGATTTTTGATTTGTATGGAATATATCGAATACTCAGATTCCTCAGTTCCTGAAATCATTGGATAGATGTGTACAGTCCAGAACATTGAGGGCCTAAATTAGAAGACTAAAGCCATCAAATAGATGTTTAAAGCGCTTGAGAAATCTCTTGGATTGCCGAAGTGCATGTCAACGCCTTAAAGTTTTAAAGAATACATCGAATATTCGTTTTCCTAAGTTACTCGAATCATTGGGCTGATGTATACAGTCCAGAACATCCAAATTATTGGGTGCCGAAAGAGATGACCTACAAGCCGTCAATTCGATGTTTTAAGCGCTTGAGAAATCTCTTGGATTGCCGATTTATAAGTCGACGCATTAAAGTGCTAAAGAATGTATAAAATAAATCATTGGATAGATAGGAGCAGTAAAGACGACACAAATCATTGGGTGCCGAATAGGCTGACGAACAAGCCTTCAAATCGATGTTTTAACCGCTTGAGAATTCACTCAGATTGCCGATGTGTATGCCAACTTATTATGGTGCTGAAGTACATTCGCATATTTTCGCCACCAGTTCGTTTACAAAAGTTTCATCAAATTGTTAATTTAATGGGGACTGTCCGGAACTATCGTGTCATTAGAATCCAAATAGAAAAGTACTAAACGACGGACTAACCCTCAATTCGATATATTTTAAGTGTTTAGGAAATCTCTTGATTTCTTGATGCTTATTTCATTATCGTAGTCACCGCAACAATGTGTGGACGATTGGGCAGGGTTCGGACTACCCCAGAATATCAGAGTTTCTATAAGTTATGACATGTTTACATATGACGCAGCTTTGTATCGAAATTGAAGAGCACTTGAATTGCTTCGTATGCAAACGAATTCTTTTGGCTTATCTGCGAGAAGATCCATGCAGATGATTGTATCACCAACATGAGTCATAAGACAATCTGGGAATATTAGTACGTAGTATAGTCTCACGTATACACAAACGTTATTGAGAAGAATTCACACGTAAGCAGAATATTGGTTCATTTTAACGAAAACTCGTTATAAGAAGAAAAGCATTTAAAGACGTTCTTTAAAGCTAAGTTTGACTGTAGTATACATATGCAAAGTAGCATAAGTTGTGTAGGTAGCAACTAATGCCCAAGAATGAACTACTAAAATTCACACAATAGCCGATATTTGCTATTAAGATTAACCAATTGTGGATGACCCTGACAAAAAAATCTGCGTTGAGCAAACGATGATTATTGAACTCTGAAAACCAAAGAGATACGGATATTGTGGTTTTTAAAGTTGATTCATCGAGGGAAAAAAAAGAAACTATACCAAGTTCATGGATGCAGTTTTGTTAGGGTAAATGACGTGGAGCAACGTAACTAACTGGTTGCAGATAAAGCTAGATTAGAACGTATATATTAGATCTCTTGGGTTTCGTCACCTTGACGTGGTGAGGGGACTTAGTAGCTGCAATGACTCTAAGAGCAACGATGGCGGTAGCATAGCTACTGCTAGGGTCACCCTTTCCGGTAAAGTCTTCGAGGAGCAGTGAAGCGAAGAGCGTTCCACAACGTAGCGTCCGTACTCGACCGGGTGCCGAGACCCAGAAATTGGCAGAGGTTTTAGATAGACCTCGGCTCAAACCAAGAGTGGAGACATAACCAAGCAGAAGTTTCCTCTGTATTGGTACCGGCGGAAATATTTTTTGGTCGAAACAAATTCGAGTGCACGGGCTCCGTGATTTTAAAACCATTGCAGTCACATATCACTTTTAACAAACCCTGGAAAGATCCAGTTTATCTGTACTCAGAATGAGCGGCTACAAAAGGCGTCTGCTCTCCAGGTTAGGGGCGGCCTATTTAAAAGTGACCTGTCACTGCGAGCAGAGTTGTCAGGACTGTATTTGAGCTTATAACTTACTGTCAGAACCCTGGTCCCCCAATGCTTTTTTATAAATATGAGAGTAAACCCGAGGAATGGTGTGTGGGGTCGGTCTTTGGTGTGCGCTTGCACGGAAAGTTGTCTGTCACACGGGAGTGACCAGCGACGATTCTTTAACTGGTCGATCCAAGTAGCTGACAACCTCCAGCTTTACGCTAGGTATCCTCTGGTTAGTTCCTGGATAACTCTTTCCAGGAGTGAGCTAATGTGAAAAGGCGGCCCCTCAGGCGATCTGCGTTTGAGGACGTTCTGCATGGCAGCGTAAGTGGACATCTACTACCATGCAAGGGCGTCAAAGGCCCAGTCAGCCGTCATTTCCTTTTCAAACCCCATGACTTCGAAAGAATCAAAAAAGTATCGGATATAGAGGTGAACGATACAGGTCTAAACCAACATCGGATTTGTGGCGCCATAGAAGAAGGAACCCGAGGAATATTCATTCTCCAAGTGGTAACCGTGTTCCTGCGGCTAATTCACCTACTTCGGCAGCATGCACAACGGATTTGGAGGTGCAAACCCCATGTTTTAGAAATAACAATATAACGGAGAGCATGTGGCCCTATGCTCCACTAGGAGTAACAGGACATAAGAAGAATAGTCGATCATATCTCAGAAATCTAGAAAAATTACGCTGAAATTTTTTGAGCAAGCTGATGCAGACGTTAGAGGCGTAGCAGATTTTACATAACCTTCTAGACAGCCCTCGTTCGTAGAATTTCAGATTTTCTATTAACAGTAATTTATTTTGAGGAAAAATATTATGCCGGATAATTACCACAAAAAAATAAATATTTTCAAATTGTAGCAACAAAGCGAGTTTATTTTTTTTGAGTGAAAGCGCTAAAAGCTGTTTGAATTCGATTGGTTTTGCCCCTTTGGTTCCCCCCTTTGGTTTCTTTTACAAGTGAAGTGGGGGAGGGGGAAGACTAGCAAGCTGTGCGCTGCCAGCGAACGCTCCATAGATAAGGTCAACTTAATTATCAGCGTGTTAAACAAATTTATTTTACACAAAACGATCCAACGATCTGTCAATGATAAATATAGAGCGGCATAGATGGAAAGATAGTGATGGATATTTTGAAACAGTTTTTTATTTTTTTGCAATCGAAAATGTCAATAGTCCAGCTCGGAGGTCTGGAACTGGAATTGGATATGGAATACTTTTTGCTTTTGTTTGGTATTGCATGAATTGATCCCATGGCAGATGTGAGGAGAGATAAGATCGACGACACATTCATAAATAAATGAGTACCCAAAAGAGACGAGACGACATGTACAAATATTATGTATTTAAGTAGTGTACATGTGTGTGTGTGTGTTTGTGTGTGTGTTTGTAGCAGCAGGGATCAAGGGACGAGGCAACAACAACAACCTCGTAGCGGCCTTTCAAACTGTTACAAAAACGTTTCGTCTTATCAAATTTCAAATGCTTGGCATGCATACAAAGCCAAAACAATGTGTGCATGTGTGTGTGTGTGTTTGAGTGTATCTATCTATGTGTGTGTTGGGAATGTACGAAGCAACGGCAGCTTGGAAATCGACAGTAAAAAAACAACAACAACAGCGACAATTTGAGTTTTAAAATAAAGCGCCTCGTTTGTTTGCTTTAATGCGCTTCTCCGGCGCTCTCTAAATTTCTTGCTCTCTTCTAGATGCGGTCGGTCGCTCTCTCCGCTCTACGCTGCTGCTGCTGCTAAGCAACTTTGTGTTGTTGTTAAACTGGTTTTACAGTGCGGGAGGTGCGCGAGTATGTGTGTGCTTAAGTGTATGTGCGTGTGTACATGTGATTCATAAAACAGCAATGAAATTGAATTTGTAGCCCAGAGCCCTGCACCGCAGACCCGATCCGACCCTAAGTGCAATCCAAGACCCAGTCCAGACCCCAGACCCAGTAAAGTGACCAACTGAAGAGGCAGCAACAACAACCACAACAACAAAGACGCTGCAACATGCTGCAAGCATAAAATTCTCTACATAATGAAAGAAAAATTTGAATGTTGAATTGGCTCATTAATCGATAAATAGGCATACAATTACATTGCATTTATTTACAAAATGTATCGATCAATTTGTAATAAAAAACTTTGTAAATACTGTGTAACGAATTTGGGGAAAACATTTTCTTTCTTTTTTTTGTTGTAAATTTTGTAAGTACAGCTTTTTTTTTGGTTACCAAGCTGGACAGACAACACGCAACAAACCTCAATCAAGTTTTCTTAGCGAGGTCTGCTTAAAAAGTAGCAAGCAAGCTGGTCAGTTATCAGCTCAGTTCTTAAGCAGCTTAGAAAGTCGAGACTTTAACTCAGATATAGTCATATTCACAATTTCGTAGCTGACTACTCTGCTTTTAAGTAAGATCGACAATTTCTTAATGACCTGTCTCTTCCTGCTGCGAAGCTTATTTTATTTAGTATTATCTTTACTATTTTTCTTTGACAAACAATCTGTAAATTATAGATACATTTTATTTGAACTATAATAGAAACAGCTTGTCTCGATCGAATCTAGCTTTTATATAAAAACTAGTGGTTATTATAATAGTTTGTCAGTCAGAGAGATCAAGCGCTCTTCTCCCAAGTCGGGTGACTTGGGCTGATGGCAGCCCCTCCCCTGTGGAAACCTCCGGTGGCAACAATGGTTCACGGATGGATCCAAAACTGAGCAGGGTATAGGTGTTGGAATCGTTGGACCCAACACCAGAATCTCTACTGCCATGAGCATCTGGCCCAGCGTCTTTCAAGCTGAAATTTATGCCATAGAGATCTGCGCCCATACACAAGGGAACTAAGGGAGCAAACAAGCTGCTATAAGGGCATTATCATCTTGAAGCAGACCCTGTCCTCCTGGAACAAAGATGTGCTATGTTGGGTGCCTGGACACTCATGAGTGGATGGTAAAACGATCGCTGACGATCTAGCACGACAGGGTGCCTCCACCCTGACTACAACTCCTGCATCTTTCTGTGGTATTGGTTGGTCCTCAATCAAGACCATGATAAACAAATGGGCTGCAGGAGAACATAGGAGATACTGGTTCTCCTAACCAACAAAAGACCTACTGGTATTCATGCGGAAAGCGGAAATTCTTTTGCCGTAATTAATGGGTATGGTACAAAAGATCTTATGGTCGCAGTGCGCCACCTCCTTGTGAGAAACCCATACGAGGAAAAAAAAGAAAAGAGATCAAGCACATGAAATCTTTCAAGTCTTTTCTAAATGAATCTGGATATGAAAGTGTTTTTTAGGGCAATTTTGGGCCGATAAATGTCAAAAGATATACTCAACAATACTAAAACCAGCTGGCTTGCTCCAAGTACTAATTGTCGGATTACTTGATGCTTTTCAATAATGTGGAAAAAATGCTTCTAGGATAAGCTTGTTTCCTCTGCAAAGAATATTTTTATACCCTGTACCGTATGGTACCAAGGGTATATTGTGTTTGTGCAAGCCGAAAATGTATGTAACATATAGAAGGAGACGTCGGAGACACCCCAAAGTTACCTAAAATATGATCAGGGTGAATAGAGAAGTCGATATACCCATGTCCGTCTGTCCGTCCGTCTGTCCGTGTGAACGCCTAGATCTCAGAGATGGTAAGAGCTAGAGTTACCAAGCTTTCACATTAGATCCCATATTAATCCATAGGAGACAAGTTTATTTTATTTTTTTGATATCGGGGATAAATTATATAGCCACCCATGGGAGTGTTTGAGACGACCTCGACAAAAAAAAAAGCGTTTTAGATGAATTATTCGTTTGTTTATGAAGATATCGTAACCAAATTTGGTATTCGAAAGTTCCTATAGTTCCTAATCACTGTACCAATTTTGATCGAAATCGGTTGACTATATCATATAGCTCCCATAGGACCGATCGGCCAAAATAACTTTCTTAAAGAAAAATTCGCTATAATTCGTTTTTTAATAAAGATATCGTAACCAGATTTGGCGTTTGGAAATTTTTTAGAGCACTTAAGCAATGTGCCAAATTTGAACAAAATCGGTTGACTATATCATATAGCTTCCATAGGTCCGATCTTCCAAAAAATCGATTTTTTAACAAAATTTGTTGTCTTTTGTCTGTTTGTTAAGATATTGGGACCAAATTTGACATTCATGAGTATTTTATAGCTCATAAGCACTGTACTTAATTTAATCCAAATCGTTTGACTAGATCATATGGCTCCCATAGGACCAATCGGTCCAAAAAACACAATTTTTTTACAAAATTCGATGTGTTTTGTTTGTTTGTAAAGATATTTGAAATAAATTCGGCATTCAGATCTTTTTTAAGGTATTTAAGGACTGCGTCAAATTTTATTGAAATCAAAAAAAAAAATTTAGCTTAAAAATTCTTCTGTTTTTGGTTTTTTGTGAAGAAATCGGACTTTATTACAAGGTAGTGGTACAGGGTATCCTAAAGTCGTCCGCGCCCGACTTTACGTACGCCATTTTTCTATAAAGAACTACTCTACAAAGAATTTTTTCTGTTAAGAACTTCTCTACAAAGAATTTTTTCTTTCAAAAACTTCACTACAAAGAATTTTTTCTATAAAGAACTCATCTACACAAATTTTTTTGCAAAGAACTCCTATACAAAGAAGTTTTCCAGCTAAGATCTTCTGCTAACGAAAGAGATTAACTCGATTCAGTGTAGCTTAAAATCTTTGAACAAATTTTGTTAGCTCACATTTAAGTTTAATATCTTTTAAAGAGCTATGTCTCTAGAATAACTAATATCTTTTAAAAAATAAAACCAAAAATAATTTTTTACTGTCATAAAAACATAGAAATCTAATTTATTATAATTGGTCTGAAGTCTGCTATGAATAGAAGTTTACAAATGTTAAAAGTTTTTCTAAGCGTAGCCAAGCACACCTGTCTAAAAAAAACAAAATGCGATATTAACGACTTGCAATTAATTTTGAAACACACCTCGTAAATAAAAAGTAAAACAGATTTTTATAAATTAAACAGAAAGTTAACAAATTCGCAACTCCGATAAATTGTATTGCAGACAAAACCCATTTAAAATTTAGTCATAAACCAAAACAGCTGTAGAAGCTCATAAAAAATAAAATAAATTAAACTTTTACAAAAGACAGTTCTAAAAACAATTTAAGCCAATGTTTGAGATATTAATTTACTCAAAATCGAAACAAGGAAGCGAAAATATATGTTGTTATGGTTTAATTTCTAGCATAGGTGGCACACAAAGACGCCAAATAATTAACACAATTTTATTATGTTATGTTCCATTATGTTCTGCTCATTATTTTTGAGTTAATTTCAGGTTTTCCGCTTTATTTAATTCACTTAGGCCTTCAACTGCGCCAGTTTTATGGGCTCTACTTAATCTTCAAGGTTGTTAAAACGCTTAATAGGGCAATTTAGTGTGCCAAAATAATAAAAAAAAAAACAAAATCTGACATAAAGTTTGCCTTCATAATAATGGAGCGCTCGTGGGGAAGTTAGTACTAGATAACTTTATGACGTATGACTTTAAGGTTTTTTAGACAAAAAAGTTCGCTTAAATGCATCACTTGGCTGAGATGATGAATTGAATCAAAGAAAAAAAGGTTTAAAAATTGGTTATGTTTCTTATGAGCTTATAGATATTCAACATCATCATCATCTCTTGATCAAACTGATACAAAATCGTATCAACATTATTAAAAAGGGTGTTGCGCTTAAAGATGATCAAATTTATTAGACTGCATCAAAATTGTTTAAAAATTAATAACAATTCTTCTGGGCTCCAAGTTGCATATTACTCTTATAACTTGACACAAAAGATAAAATTCCTCAAACTGTTCAAAATGGCTTAAAAATTGAGCATTATAATTTCGAATAATTTCATAATTCGATGCAGATGATTATTTGATCAATTCTTTTGGGTTTCGACAATCCCAATAGCCTCATTTTGATACAAAATCGTTTCAAAATTACTAAATAGGGTGTTGTGCTTAAAGATATAAAATATACTCGCCACTTGTCACAGATGATGAAATTAATTCGACTGCAAGAAAATTGTTTACAAATTAATAGCAATTCTTCTGGGCTCGAAGTTGCATATTATTCCTATAACTTGGACAATGATTATGAAATTGAGAGTGGCTTAAAAATTGAGAAATATTATTATGGACTCAAAGATTACCAATAATTTCATAATTCGACACAAATGATACAAAATTGAGAGAAATTCTTTTGGGCCATTAATCTCATAACTTGGCGCAGATGATGGGTTTCATAAAACTATAACAAAATTGTTTAAAAATTAAAAACAATTCTTCTGGGCTCAAAGACTATTTAGAGTGGCTTGAAGAATGACAAAAAAATTACTTTGCCTCAAAGATTTCCAATAAAGTCAAGTTGCCTGAGATGATGGAGTTGATCAAACTGATAAAAAGGTTAAAACTTGACTAATTCTAGGTTCGAAGATTCTTATCCTTATGAAATGGATCAAACTGTTCAGAGTGGCTTACAAATTGAGAAACATCATTATGGGCTAAAAGATTCCCCATAATTGTATAATTCGGCACATTTTTTAATAAAATGTAATACAAAATTAAATGCAATTCTTTTGGGCTTAAACAATAGCCTCATAACTTGGTACAGATGACGTCATTAGTACAACTGTAACAAAATTGCTTAAAAAGTAAAAACAATTCTTCTGGGCTCAAAAACTAATTTGAGTGGCTTTAGAATTGAGAAAATTAAGAATGTGCTTAAACATCCTCAATAATGTCATAATTTTCCACAGATGATAAAGCTGATCAAACTTAAAAATGGTTTAAAAATTAATAAATTTTGGGTTTAAAGGCTCATATTCCTTTTACTTGGCACAGATGATGGATGGATTTATAAAACTGCTCAAAACGGCTTAAAAACTGAAAACAGTTTGGTTAAAAGATTTCAATATTTTGGTAACTTTGCACAGTTCTTCTGCGATAAAAGGCTGTTTAGAATGACTATGAGCTTAAAGATTCCCAAAAATCTTATTCTGTTAATCTGTTAAAAATTGATTTAAAAATTACTAAACTTTGGGGTTCAAAGATTCATATGCTTATAATTTGGTACAGATGATAAGATTCATCAAACTGTTCAGAGTGGCTTAAAATTTTTGAACCGATCATTATGAGCTGAAATATTTGTAATGTCTTTTTAGATTGCATGGATTGGCTCAAAATCGTTTGAAAGTTTAAAACCATTCTGATGAGGTAACAGATTATAATACTTGGCATAATCAAATTTTGAATAATAACTATTTAGTTTAAAACGAACTAGCTCCAAAAGGCATTGAATATAAGTTCGGTTTATAGAAAATTCGTGACACGGTTGTTATGGGGCTTTTTTTTTAATAGCATAATAATAATTCAGTGACTGACTATTTTGTCAGAACCCTTGGGAGGGGCATGGGTATATCTATTAAAAACCGTTCAAAGAGGACAGGGACCTACAGTTCATAGCCGAATACGTACGGCGGTATCTTGAATTAATAGAGATATTTTTTTTTAAGTTTATTTAAAGAGCAGCAATTTGTGTTGGAGTTAAATTTTTCTTTTTTAGTTCCTGAAAAATATTCTAAATAATTCACTAGATAGTTTGGAACTACCGCAATGCAGAAATTCTTCTGTATTTAATTTGAAAAAATTTAGTGTCCAGCTAAAAGATTTCGTTATGAAAAATTTTAAGTGTAGTTGGTTTGTATTACATATATATAAGAGATAAAAATGTAGCAATATTTTTTAGACCTTTTAACATCCCAAAAAAGTGTTTTATTCAACACAAAGAAATTTAAAGAAAACGAAACAAAATTTTATGCAAAATAACTAGTTCTTTTAACGCCTCTAAAGCAAGCTGTTCCAACGCCCCCCAAAAAAAGACATTCTCAACCACTGTGCAGTAACGTGCTGCACTTCTTTAGACACTCTTCCTTCCACTCGTACCACACAGAAGAAGTCATAAAACGAATCCAAAAATTGGGCTAAGTTCCCAAACGATCGATGGAATGCAACACACAAATATACACATACACATATACTCGTACACAAATTTTGTGTAAATAAAGTAGCAGGAAGGCTTAACAGTCGTCGTAGGGACGGGAGGGGGGAATCTATAAAATGTGTGAAGAACATTCTTATCTTATCAGATGTGCATGTATATGTATAGTATATCCCTCCGCCTCTTCTTCGTTTCTCATGCGTGTGTGTGTGTGTGCGCGTTTTTCAACGAATCGTATCAACGAAAAAAAAAAATGGGCAAGTGAGCGAACGAACGAACACAAAACTAGACAAAGACGCTATCGATCGTTGGTTCTGATACCAACGATACCAACTCAATACCCACGCCAGCAAGCAATTCCAACGCGCATTTCCAACCACCACCAATGGTACTAACTATATAAATACCAGGTCGGTCGATCGATCAAGCGCGTACCCAAAACAGGAAATAGGAAGAGCATAGCCAGCGAGCCAAGACGACTCAGTCAGTAGTGTCACTGCTGCCATTTTTGGGGGTAGCTTTCTGTATGTATATGGTATGGTGTTACTTTAGAGTTTGACCTACCAGAATGATGTCCCGCATCATCGTCGGCTGTAGAGTGCTGCTGCTGCTCATCATGGCCATTGTCTGTGGCACGTATTGTTGCCTCCGCTTCGGCCACGGCCTGTAATGTTATGTCTTTGATCTTAAAGCGTTCGCGTATGAGCTCCGTGCAATGATCGGTCTGAAAGTAAGCGCTCAGCTCATCCAGTCCCAGCGGACAGACATCATATTGCTGATAGAATTGTTTACCCCAGCTGCCCGTATCCTCGGCATATGTGGAGGAACTCAAGTGTGTGTCAGCCATGTTGTTGTGGCCAGTAGTAGCTGTGCCCAGAGCCGGCGCGCCACCTATGGTCTTGAGCAGCGAATTGCTACGCGATAGCTTGGTGGAATGTGCGCGTCTTATAAAGCTGAGCGATTTCTTGGCTGGGGAGCTGGAGTTGTTGCCACCAGTTGGTTGTGCAGTTATGACCGGCTCCGCTGTTAGCTTCGGCGTAGACTTGAGCTTAAAGAGATTTTTTGGTGGAAACGTGTGTGTGATAATGGATGCGGCCGAGAGGCTGCTTTGCAGCTTATAAGGCGCATGCGAGGAGACACTTTGGCTGTTGTTGTTGGCGGCGGACTGTTGCTCGCCCAGATGGCTAGCGGTGCTGCCACCAAATAGCTGACGTTTCTTGCTGAGCGTTTTCTGCTGCTGCTGTTGGTGTTGAGCGAGACTATCGTAACTGGCGTCCAATGCCGCGGCCTGCTGTAGAGCAACTGTTGGTGAGAGATTTTGCGGTAAGGTTTTCGATTTGGCGCGCAGCGTTATGAGCGTTGTTGTTGTTGAATTTTTGCTGGCCAGACCGCGCTCCACACTGGGCAATGGCACGGCGAGTATATTGGTGCGCGAACGCGACTTCATTAGCTTGATGGGCGTTGAGGTGTTGGTCTGCATGCGGCTTATCTCTGAGTCATCATCGTCGTCATTGTTTGGCGCTGCTGTGCTGGATGTCGTCGATGTTGACGCCGACGCCACTGCTGCCGACGCAGACGTTTGACGTGAGTGCGCTGGTGATAAAGAGAGCGCCTGTTGTTTTGGCGGCGTGGCCATAACTATATCATTATCTTCATTGAAATGTGTGCGCGGCGCAAACCTGGCGCTATCTGTAGTCCCAGCGCTATAAAGCACATCCCCGCCAGCGCTGCCCGTGCCACTGCCATCATCGCTGCTGCCATTTAGGCTTATAACATTCAACACTATGCCATAACGTTTAAGTTTGGAGGCGGGCGTTGTATTAGCCGCACTCGCACTGGATTGCTGTAGTGCAGCCGCCAAAGCCTGCTCCGAGTTGCCATTATTATTGGCAGCCGACAAACTTTTAAGCAGCTGTTGACGCTGCTTGGCGGCCTCCAGCTGCTCATCATCACTGTCCGAGTGTTGAGCCGCTGCCTCACTGCCGCTTATGCTCCAATTGAAGCCACAAGGTGGCGACATTTTGCTAGCCGCTGCTGCTTTGCGCGCACTGCTCAAGCCCAGCGAGCTATTGGTGCGCTCAAACAAAGCGCTTACCTTGGACACGCTGCTCTTGACAGAGGCAGATTTCTTTAGACTTTGCGCTGGCGGCGTCTCAGCCTTGTGACTCTTATGACGCTGTTTCTTGGCGGGCAGCTGCTGCTGCTCAGGTGTTTGATAGCTGCTGCTGCTTAGACTGGAGCAGCTGCTGCTGGTAAAATCCTGACCAGCCACGCCGTCGTCCTCGTCTTCGATGACCAGCGGCACGTAAAATGTAGAACGACGCCGTTGCTGTTTCTCTTCAGTTAGATCGTTGCTGCTGCTGCTGCTGCTTACTTTGACGCTGACGTCGCTGCTTTCCTTATAATTGGATGCGGCGTCGCTGACCGCCTGCAACATTTTGCGCGCTCTTCTTTAAGTATTTTATAGATGGTGGCAGCTGTGATGGCAGTCAACGCAGGCGCAACGCTCATGCTCAGAGGACGGGCGCTGTGTAGGTGTGACGTCACACGTCATTAGTTTACTTGGCAGTCGCTTGAACTTTTGCACTCTGCGTTTTGTTGTTGCTTTATTCCACGTTCTTTTTGCCACTCTTTTGTCACAGAAAAAAAAAATATACAAAATTATGCGCTCAAGTGCATTTCCGCGTTTGCAAGCCAACAATTCTTACTTATATATATTTATTTATTTATTTTTTGTTTAGCTTAAGATTTTTACAGTTTTTTCACGTCGTTTTTGTTGTCGTTGTATTTTTTTTTATCGGCGCATCAGCGTTGTACATAGAAGAACGTGAAACGGATAGCAGCAGCTCCAGCTAGAAATACTTTTATGGCATTCTTGGCGATACTTAAAGACAAACCGACCGACAGATAGACAGACAGACTCACGACACAATTGCAACGAACGGCAATTGACATAACCACCAACTAGCAGCATACTCTGTACATATGTCGCCTGTGTATATAAGACTTATTTCCTTCTTGACAATTTAAATGCGTTGCACACGCGCGCGTTTTGCTTTGGTATGCGTTATGCTATGCGCTGCGTTTGTATTTGTGTTTCAAAACAAATATTATGCATAAAAAAAATAATTTATATAGAGTACGAGTACACACACTCCTCTGCCTCTGCTCTGCTGGCGCCGCGTCGTTAGTTAAAAATAGTTAGCCCGAAACACTAACAAAATACATATGTTTATATTTATATGTTTGTGGTATATTTACATATATTGAAAACTCTACGGAAGAGCCACAAAAACGCAACGCGCAACGCAACGTCACAAATTCACAACAACAACAAATAATAAAACAACAAAAAAAAAACAAATAACAAGCACGCGCGACGTTCAGAGCGCGTTCCACTCGCTGACGCGCTTCTTACTCAATTGATGGCCCGGTTGTGGCCAAGCAGCGAACAGACCGGCCAGCCAGCCAGCCATGTTTGTTGTATGTTGTTTGGCAGTGCGAGCAAGCGAGTCAGCATCAGATCGCTGCTAAAAAAGTGCGGCCCAGCGTATGGAACAATGCTGCCCATGCGCGTTTGACAAACCAAACACAAGAGAGAGCAAGCGAATGCAAGAGAGTGCAAGTGAGCGCGCGCGCTAAGTGCAGTTTGTTTGAATTCAAAAAGGTGGTGGTGGCAAGAGTGACGTCAGCGACTCACATTTGATGCAAGCGTAGCTCAGATTATAACTACAATTGTAAAACAGCAGTAAAAAACGCTAAATAAAAAAACAATTTTACGGCAAAACTAAATTTATGAAACTTCTGAGTGATATTTGTACGCCTTTTAACATAAAAAATTCTATTTATATAGGAAGTTCACAAATTAGAACCAAATGGTTATGCCTGATATATGTACGCCTTTTAACATAAAAAATTATATTTATATAGGAAGTTCACAAATTAGAACCAAATGGTTCCACGGGTAGTTCGTTATGAAAGATTTTTTTTAACAAAAAAAGTAAGCAAAATTCATTTTATTTGCTTAAAACAATTTTACTTCGATTGAAGCATTTAGTCTTTGATGTCAGTTTGTTCGTTGCGTTTCTTTAAATTTTCAGTAACAATATTAGGATTAACTGGCAATAGTTTATTGAACTGCTTATATGAAACACTAGGTGTTACTTCTT